>CM036621.1:78247763-78425263 GCA_020746105.1 Trogon surrucura
CAAAAATAGTTCAGTATCTTTAGTTTTCCCTTTTTTTTTTTTTTTAAAGAGATTATTAAAATTGAAAGCTTGTATCTCAAAAGGCCAGAGTTACCCATGGGGTTACTGTTCTTAGCAAGACATGTTTAGGCAAATCTAGCCACTGTACTTTTATTAGCAGGTAATGAAAAGGTGTAAGTTAAAGTGTGAAAGGACTCTGTGTTTTTTGAAAACAGTACTTCAGCAAATAGCTTTATCTGGCAGAGCCTCTTTGTATTGTAATTACATATAGTACAAATCTTCACAATAATTCAGAGAGGGAAAATGCTAATGTGCAGGTTGTGGCAGAAACTAAACCAAAGCAGTGAGATTTGCAGCTGATTCCCCATGTCACACTGTGATTTTTAACAATTTATTTCCCTGTTCGCACAAAAAGGTTCGTGTCTCCGCTCTCTCACCGAACTGCAGCTACAAAAGTTATTTCTCCCAAGCCTTTTTAATTTTTTTTTCCTGATGCGCTCCTTTTCCCCTTAAAGTACAAAACAGACAAACCCTCCAAACTGTTGATTAACGTAGACAGGAGTTGGTGAAAGAACCTGTGACGAGTTTCTAGCAGTGAAGCAGGATTTATATTAGGAAATAGCTCCTCACATCCTTTCCAGATCCCTGCTCAGAGCTGCTCCAGTTTTGAAAACATGCAAAATTTATCTGACTTACCACAACAGCTTGAAGGACCAGCTTGGATAAATATGTATTTTTGTGATCTCTATTGGTTTTGCACATATGGTATCATCTACCTGATTGATTGTAAGGGCTCCATTGACTAAAAACTGAAGGGATTTTGGTGTATACATTCATTCTGAAAATACATATTCATCGCGGGGCACGCCGCAATCCCCTGAACGCGAAGTCGCCGCCGTGTGCGGTACCGGCGTCTCTCCCGTAATGAATCACCGGCTGATGGACCCCGTTGGAGTTCTGATGCTTCCCCCTCCTGCTCACCAGCTCCCAGCCCTTTTCCCCCCCCAAAAAAAAAAGGTATTGTCTGTCCTCCCCACCAGCTAACCTCCTCCAGGCCACAGCTTTTGGTTCGAAACATTTTTTTGTCCTTATAATTTTAATTTCAACGCAGCCAAATTGTTTGCAAAATGAAGGAACTGATCCTGCAGCAATCGTATCCCTCTGATAACTCCTCACAATTTGCAACAGAGTTCCCTCTAGCACCAGCCATAGAACGGGGTCTGTATTTCTTCCTCTAAGAGTACTTTTTACTCCTTCCTTTCCCACTGCCTCACACAACTTGGGAGAGAGCCTACGTTAAAAAAGCGCTGTAAAACAAATAACTGCCTTCGCGGGGAAATGTGTTGTTTCTTCCCCCCTCCCCGGCTCTTTCACGTCCCTATATCTGACCCTAATCTAGATCCCACAGCCAAGTGACAGAAATATTGACATCAGCCGGGGAAAGATCAAGTTTCTTTACACAGGGGACGAGTCCTGTAAACTCTGCCGTGTTGACAGAACCAGGTCTCGTGCTGGTGGGTCCTTCTGCTGGCCTGGAGAAGGTTGAAACATCACTCCTGCTCTGCTGTAGCCCAAGGGAGCTTTCTCATTAACTTCAACGCCAGGAGCATTTCACCTTAAAAATAAAAAAGGGGTGGATTCTGCTACAGGAGGGGCACTAGTTGCTTCTTTAAGTAGCTTTACAACAGGACATTTCTGTTGTGTAAAGTACCAAGAATACAGCAGTCTGGCCCAAAATACATTTTTTAAAAAGCTGGAAGATGTTTAAAAAAAAAATAATAATAAAATAATTTCTCCTCTGTATTTTTTATTTTTACAATCAAGCTATAAACTCCAGATAAACAGAGGCCACAGCAGAAATGCTGACACAAACCTCTGTTTGGCATTGGGAGCAGGCATGGCCGCCCCGTTACCTGCTCTGCTGAGAGAATTCATAGGTTCGTGATGAAGTAGGGGTACTTAGGATTTCTACAGCATTTTCCTTTCCATTATAAACACTTGCTCAAAACCCAGCCCTTCAATTTTTGGTCACAGCTTTATCTCAGAAGAGGCTGAATAGGTACTTAAAATATTTTTCAAGAGAAAGAAAGAGGAGAGAGAGAGAGAAACCCCTGCCCATTCTTCTGAAATTTAAGTAGGCAGCCCTTGAAAGATCACTGAGAAAAGTCTGTATTTTCTCAGGTTTAACTAAATAATTTATGCATACTTTCACTTTGGCATGATGAAGCAATTTTAGCCTTTAAAACCCACAACTACTCAGGAGGGAAAAGGTCTGGTTCCTGCAACTTAAATAATTTAAACATCCAGGTGGAAATGCTTTCAGCACTGCTCCTTTCTGAGACAAAGGAGGAAGACTCCAAAACTCTGAGACATTGAGAAGGAGTGATAAAAGAGCCAACGTCAGATGCATTCAATATTGAGAGGAAAATACAACATTGTTCGCTGGAAAGATAACCAGAGAGACTCTTAGGGTACATAAATCCGCTAGGTAAAAATGCTTAGGAAAGAAAAAAAAAAAAAATTATTGGCCTAGAGCTACAACAAACATGCTTTCCGAAAGAGCACGGCAAAAATATCCCTCTCCCCTCTAACCCAAGTCAGAAATGGTTTGTGTACGCTTAAGGGTTAGGCAGATGTTAGGGGTCACTGAAGAAGCTGTGTGAAAAACTGCAGCACCAGCTTCTGAATTTACAGAAATGAGTATGTCGTCCAACTCATAGCTTTGTGCCAGTGAGAAATGGGAAAAAAAAAAAAAAAAAGAAAAAAAAAGACCCTGGATACTTCACTCTTTCCCACATCAGATGGTAGATGCGAAACTCTTGAGATACCTGCAAAAAATTTATCAGCTTTAAAGACAGGTAAGAATGGTCCTGAGTCAAACTGATCTCACGTTGGGTTTCGGTGTGCGATGAGATGCTGGCAAAGCGCGTGGGATGCAGCCGGAGCCCGGCTCAGCTGATGTCCTGGGGAAGGTCACGATGCCCGACGGCAGAGGATGGTTACAGGGAAGAAAGTGCCAACAGCACACGTATTACTAGAACTAGATAACTGGTAGTGATTTCACATAGTATGAAGCTCCGTTAATCAAGATGTCTCCCAGTAAATAGCATTACTGAAATGAACATTTGGCTTCATCCCAAGGACAGACATGCCTCCGACTGCTCTCCCCTTCGGTATGTATTGAGCAGAAAGTATTAGAGGGAGAGTTAGCAGTGACCCATATATCCAAACCACCAGCATTTTCTGTTAGGGGAAAAAAATATCTGATTGTCCTTTCTAACCAGCTTTAAAGCCTTCATTGTTCAGCTTGAGCCTTCAAAACACAGCAGGGACGATGTCCCGGGGCCGGAGAGATGCCTGCTGCAAGGCCGTGGTGTTCTCCTTGGGTTTTGCAGAGATAGGGACTCCTAAATGCCCAGGAGCTTTTTGTTTCACACATTCCTCAAGAGAATGGCAGTAATACACCAAATTAATAACCACATGCACCCCTCCTACAGCCAAGCTCATCCCGGCACCAGAGATCACATCTGCAGCTCAGTCACGCGCTTGCGCCGGGACTGAGCGGGAGGTTCCATGGGGAGGAGGAGGGAGAGAGGAGGTCCACCCCAGCCACGCCCCCACACTGGGTTTCCCGCAGCACTCTTCACCTGCTATTTCCTCCACAAGACACCTGAGAAGTGAAGCAAGAAATAAGCCGGACACCCCTCGACCAAGCACATGGTGCCTGTAGTCTATTATCTGGTTTTTTTTGTTGTTTGGGGATTTTTTTTTTCCTACCAGGCATCCCGATCGATGCCAAAAAGGGCAAAATTCATGCCTTGCCACACTAGAAATACTCTACTTGGTGTTGAAGCTGATGCACTTTCAGCCTGGATTTTTGCTACCATGCACGTGAGAATTTACTGGCTGCCAGTGAGTGTGTGTGCATGTGAAGTAACACTACCTCCAGAGCCTGCTTCCCACCAGACTTTGAGCTTAAAATGGCTCAAAGTTTCTCCTATCTCCTACCACGGTCAGCTGAAATGTTCTTATTAGGCTGGTCCCCCCAACCTTATCCTCGCAGCCAAAAGGAAATGCAGAGCTGGGCATAAGAGGCTGTTGAAACCACACGTCATGTTTGGGTTTGCTGTGTCGTAATGACTTTATTCCGGTTGGGATAAAGTTTTCTGCAGCTGTTTTCCTACAGAGCTCATGGCAAAGGGCACGGGCTCCTCTGATATTGAGAGAAAAGGAAGCGCGGCAAGAAGAGGGACCTCCCAACAGAGAAAGCATCTCCGTTAAAAACACATTTTTTTTCAGTTGGTTTAAATATGTAAACTGCAGAGGCATTGCCCGTGGTTTAGAGGTAGAATAAGGGATGTGGAGTGAGGCTTCAGACCTCAAGCCTTCAAGTATTTTCCCTTTTTAAAATGTGGTATTAATAGCGTTGCCCCAGCCACAGCCTCCCCGGCACAAAGTGCGGGTGCTCCAGTGTGTTCCAGCACCTCTCCACTACTAAGGGAAAGAAACTCTCCTTTCTTTCCCAGTTCAATTGTTGATGGGGCAGAATGGCCTCATCTTCTAATTAACTTGACAAAAATCTATGCCAGTTATCCCTGAGGATGTGCTCTCTCCTGCACCAGGTAGTCAAAATTTGAAGTTATTCAGTCTTTTAACAAAATACAGAGTAAGACACGAGTTGAGATCATATTTCACAGGAGAAAGTTCAACTTTCCAGGTTACTATTGTTTCTGAACAAAGTATAAATCAGGTTTTTGGAGGCTTGTTTTGCTGATTCACGTCCTACACCTGTGAAGTTTGATGGGGACTGGAGACCTTGCATTTGCAAACCTGCACGGTTCTGGGGGCTTGAACAACCACTCTATCAACAGCAGGAAGAAAGGAAGCTCAGGGACTGGGCGTGAAACTCTTTTAACAACCACCCCAAAAAAATAAAGAGGCAGCTGGTTTGGCACCAAGCTCCCCAAGAAAACCACACGAACCCGAGGTGAAAGGCCTTTTCTTCTATTCCCAGGCTGCTAAACCATCTACTTCTCCTCCTTTATTACCCCGAGTTAAGCTTTTCAAGCTTACAGTAAACCTGGGAGAGCTCGGGTTTTGTGCGGAGGAATTTCACATTAAGGATTCGCTTCCCCTGCCTCCAACCTGTTCCCCTGAATCTTCAAACTGAACACCTGAAACAAACCTCAAATCCTAGTCTAGTGTATTAATAGAAGCTTTGATTTTTTTTTTAAAGAATAGAATTAGCTCCATAATCCTACTAGTTACACTTCTAACAATATTATTTTAAGACAATTAATTCATATTTAAAAATAATGAAATTACTAGCACAAGACACTAAACTTCTTTTAGTATATTAAATTGGGCAGATTGCTTCTCTCCTTCTAATTATGAATGTAGCAGTTACAAAAGAAACTGTCATTTTGATAGAGTAAAAGACAATCTGTCTGCCAAAAGTGTCCAACCATAATTCTAAAAAAAAAAAAAAAAGTCATCTGCATCAAGAACATGCTACTTTGTTTGATGTACTGTCTTATTGGAAACCTAATTTGCTTTCAACCTCTGAGACAACACATAACATAAGTTTGTGTGACTAATTTTCTTGGAAATATGAGTAATTAGAATAAGAGACCATTTCCGTCGCAGGAATGGATAGTTTTCAAAATTCAAAATAAAGTGGCTTTCTTCTCCCTTTCAGCCGCGCCGTACAAAAGGGAGAGGGGCGGCTTTTGCACAGCGTTAACGTAAGCTCAACGTGTAAATTGTGAACTGCTGCAAAGTAGGGAGAGGTTTATTACCTGAGGTGAGCACTCCCAGAGCTCCCGGAGTAAAAAAGCATTAGCCGTATGTTCTAACCGAGTAATAAAAATCAATAAACAGGAACCCCCCACCTGCGCTACGGCCCCAGTGTTAAGTTTTATACATGTAGTAATAGTGCATATCAATTTTCACCACCCTTCCTACGCTAGCTATTACAAGGCGTACAACCACCGGAGGGACCGCGAGAGCAGCGCCATTCATCCCACGGAGTTGTCCAGATGCCAGCTCCATTGCATCATTGTCAATTTTATTCTATCTACAACTGGACAAGGCTGCAGCCCCGGCTCCTATCCACCCACTCAACCCCACAACAATCGCAAACTCTGTCCGGCTGGTTTAAAGAGTTTACGAGCCAGCTGAAAGAAAACAGAACAGTTGCATATTAATGCACCCCGAGCCTTGAAAGATCACATAATGGAGCGGGAGGAACGTGTAACTGCAACCAATATGGGATCTTGTCCAGCTGCCGCAAGCCTGCGGATCAGTGACCGGGTTTTTAAATAAATTAACGATAAGCATCGATATGCAGCTGCGCCAGGTTTCGGCTGCAAGTGGTCGTGCTGCCATAGGCTCCTTAATTGCGCAGAGGTACGGAAAGCGCGGGTCGGCGCAAAGCTAAAAAAATACGCGGCGCTACAGATGCGGTGGCTCCGCCAGGTTGCACAAAAAAAAAACCAAAACCCACCAAAAAACCTACTAAATTGCACTTATCTCGTAATTAAAAAAAATGTCCCTGATAAGGCAGAGAAGAGTATGAGCATAAACCGTTATTTTCCTCTATTCATTAATCTATGGAAATAAGGGCAGCAGGTTTGTTTAAGTACCAGGCGGACAAGGACATTTCGTTGCTTTTCATTTGCAAATCAAGACCTCCCTCCCGCCAACAAAAAAAAAAAAATTAAAAAAAATCCTCAAACTTAGAGGAATACTTAATTCTACAGGCATCCTTTAAAAGTGTCAGGCTTTCTAATTACAGCCCAAAGATGACCACTGCAGACTTCACCAAGTAATGAGAAGCATCTGAAGATGAAGGCTTTGATTCCGAAATAAGCACGACCCAAGTGTAGTCTCCCTTCATGAAAAAAGCTGCAGTAGCTTCAGTTTTAATAGGCAAGAGAGAAAAAGAGGAAGAAAAAAAAAACAAAACGCACCAGCACTTGACGATGACCCTTTCTCTCCTCCCCAACAAAAAGACAAGGAGTTTTATCTGCCTGAGGTTGCCTCTGATAGCGCTTATGGTCCGGAAGTACCACTCATGGGCACTTAAAGCAGCATCGCTCGGAAGCATAAAAATAGAATAAAGTTGTGCAGCAAATGAGAAATTATGATATAACTCAAGTGTTGTGACACGAACCAAGCAAAACAAATGCTCCAAACATTCCCTGGAACTGATAAAAATCTATCTGAAACGAGTAGTGCCATCAAGGTGTTGCTTAAGACGAAGTAGTGCCTTTAAAAGCTATCTAACAGCAAAGAGTCGCGACAGCTTTGCAGTGAAGCTAACCATTTTAGGCAATGGGAAGAAAGTAAGACCATTGTAGTCGTGAACAGCTGGCATACAATAGATAATTTAAGGGAAAGTGACCCTCATGTATAATTTTTAACTGAAGAACTGTCAAGCCCCATTAGTTCCAATAGGGCCTGGTAGTACTGAGGTAGGTTTATAGGGGCATTGTATGAGAAGAGTTTCCAACAGAGCAGCAAAAAAGAAAAGCACAATCAAAACCCACAACAACAAAATTTTATGAGAAATAACTCCCTTAAAAAAAAAAAATCTTAACCAGTGGCTGAGACAACAGTATCTCTGCTTTCCTTTTCAGAAGAGAGCCCCAAAAATGGTAAAAATGTTTTCTGGAGCCAGTTTAGCCAAGTTCTGAGCCGATAATGCTGAGGAATTCTGAAAGAGTCCAGTTAAGTGTAGAAACCGTGCTGCTAAATCTACGTCACCACCTCAGTTAGTGAATAAAGAACCAAGTAAAAGAGCAAGGGAAGAAAGCAGGACTCCTTAAATAAGTGCAAATAATGAAGGGTAGAATCTGGGTAGAACATAAAAAGTGAGCAAGTTAGGTAAAATAAAGCTCCGGCACCATTTCTGCAGACATATTTTAGAGGCCAGTCCAACATTATAAACAATTGCCATAAAACCTGAAGGGCCCAGGTGTCGCTAAGTCATGTTTACTTTATGGCTTTCACTTTGCTATTTGGCAGTACTTCTAAGACCAGGCTCAGTGATCTTGCCCTCAGCTTAAAGTGCTATAACTTTCTTGCTCGGACTTAAAAGAGATACTGTAAAATTATTCAGCAACTTCTTGTGCCATAAACAGGACTGGGAAGTAAACCCAGAGTCCTCTCCTGTGTGTCTGTCAGCTCCCTGTTAAATGCCACATTCCGATGATGGTGGGTCTTGGGTACGTACATGGAAATTGAGTAAAGGGGGAAGACCAGGCATATGCCTCCCCTTCTCCAAAGAGCTCAAACCTGGACATTTTAAGTGCCAAAACCATGATTAAAGGTGAAGGTTTGGGCTTGCTTCATCTCTTTGTGGAGTTGTCCTTCCACAGGGAATGCAACATGGTTGGAAGGTGCCGGGTTTGGGGCAAGTTATGTCCCCACACTGAAGGGCTCCACCGTGCTTTCCACCAGGACCAAAGATGGGTGTGCAGGTGGCACAAAACTAGGGGATGCTCACAGCTGAGGTTGACACTGGGTTTAAAGTAAATAAGAATGGCTGGTTCTGGCCTTAATGAGTTGCCTTAAAGCTTATATATATGTATATATGAAATACAGATTGTCATTTAAAGAAATGGCAAGAGAACCATCCTTTTAAATCCAAGTCAAATAATATGACAATAAACCCAGGAGTTATAGGTACTGTGGATTGTCCTTTACTAGACGCTGTATTATGTGTAGTCATTAGGCCAGCTATAAAAAGAAGGTTTAAATACTAATGTATTTCTTAATTTGTTTTATACCCTAAATAAGCAATCAATGTACATTAATAAACATAATTGTTTTTTTGGCATTTGTCCATTCATTTGGTCTACCTTGTCAGCTCTGGCGAACGCGTCAGCAAAATTCAGTAACCACAACACAACGAGAAGGAAACACCAATGAGGCCATCTCAAATATGCGTAATGTATTGAATTACTTCCCTGCTCCTCTACTGACAGACTGAAACCTCCAAAGTTTACCATAACCCCTCTTAAACAATGACTTTGACAGGTTTTTGTCCACAAATACTGCTTTCAAGTGCTGGTGCAAAGGACCTTTAACGAGGTGGTAAATATGTTTACCTTTGATAAGGTGAGCTGCCTGATAAGATAAGGTGGATGGCCACTTTTCAAAAGCAAACATGTACAGAGCTCGGGGCTCTCACCCAGAAGCTGTGCTGGATTTGATCGGCACAGGGCAATGTCTATGCGCTTTGGAATAGCTTCCTGAAATCAATTTGCTCCTTTTCAGTTTTAATTATAAAATACCACTCGCTAGAGAGAGATTTATTTGCTCAAGAGGGTGCAACATTGGAGACGGATGTGTAAAAGGTGCTCATCTCTCTGATCTCAGCAATTAAGGTGCAGCTCGTGGTTTAACTAGGACACTGTGGGCATCTACCTGCTGGTGTGCCACCTGCAAGAAATCCCCATCCAAGGGACCTCCTGTAAATGGGAAAGATCAGGAAATATCTTGGATGAGGAGACTCTCGATGGTCTGGTATGGTTATCCTGAGAGCTAGTTGCCTGAGAAATACGTACCAAGAAGTAGCTCCACTGGGGGCAAAATCTGTGTTGTAACCCTGTAATGCCTCCTGACATCTCTACAGGGTCCTCTCTCTGTAGTTGACCCTACCAAAACTATCCTGGCTGGTCCATCGGTTGTGGGTAAGAAGGCAGGAGGTGAAGTGGGCACCTTAAAACGTCATTTGTCAGAGGAAAGGAAAAACAAATTGTTGCAAGAAGTGCAGAAGCGCAAACGTCCAAAATGGTAGCTCCACTAAAGGCTTTAACGCGCTAGAAAATTTATGAAAACATGAATAAAAGGTAACTTATTCAGTGTCAGCCTTACATATTTATAGTTTAAAAATTAGTCAAAGTTTATGTCCCGAGGTTGCACCTACAGGAAGCCAGATGTGTGCCTTCTGCATGTGACCTAAGACAGGCCTGAAGCAACAACTAGATAATTTCTCGCTCATACTCCACACCGTCGATCGCAGCGGCTTTCTGAGGTGAGAGAATCTGACAGCACTAACTCTCCAGGGCAGAACTTTCCAGTCAAGTGGATCAACGGACTGAAAATCTCTTATGAATAGTCATTAGGCCTTCATTACAAACCCCTCACAACCCAGTTCTCTTTTCGCAACCAAATGCCTTTTGTCATCTTCACAAGGTGCATCATTTAATTACCAATTGATTTCTTTATATATGACAACATGTCAGATAGCAAAATACAGTGTATCTCCCTTAGGGGGAGAAGTCTGTTAACTATCAGCGTGCCAGATTACTGAATTTAGCTGGAAGACAGCTATTCCCTCCACTGCGCCTTTATTTTAACTTGCTTCCCAGACGAGCATCGCGGCGAAGAGGTAAAGGCAAGGCGCATCGCAAAGATTTTAATTTTTTTTTTTCCACCCGACCGCCGCCCCATCCTGTCAAAAAATTAAAGCTGGCTTCCAACACTTCTCACTCTCTTTTTAAGCACAAAACCCCCCCTTTCCCAACGCACGCACATATGTACGTTGGCATCGGCGGCCGTATGCACACAGAGAGCCGGGCTCAAACACGTCAAACAATTGTTCTCATTATACCAGGAATTTACCCAGCTTCTGACTTCGCTAGCCCGCTGAATCTTCCCCTTCACAACTGCAGCCTGATAATCAAGCCAGTACTGTATTAATAAGCTGAATAATAAGGGAATTTCAGAAATGTACAGGACTATTATACCGTAACAATAAAACCTCAAACTGAGTAAACCAGAGCAGTGCTGAAGGTAGGCGTCGGAAAATAATGAAACCAGTGTTGCAGTAATGCACTCCATTGTATGGCAGTGTAAATGCCTGCTTCTTTCATACACAGAAGCTACATTACATGAGTCCGAAATGTTCTCAGAGCATCACTGTGCCTGGTTGTGATAGAACCTGGCACCAGTAAGCACTGAAAGCTGACATTATACTGTAGGATGTGCTGCAGGTGTGCAGGCCTGCGAACGTGCTCTAATTACATATTTTCCTGCAGAGCAACAATTAAGGTCGCCAGAATAATTGCCAGTTTCTTAATCCCTCTCTAACAAGACTGACATAAGGAATAGTTTATTTTTCTCTGGTTATTTTGGAAGTGTTCTCAAGATTTGGTGGTGTTTTTTTCTAGCGTGCCGTGTAAAACTAATTCTTACGTTCAAATGTGTGATTATACCCATTGTTGCTGCTGGGGTGTTTTGTTGTTTTTTGTGGTTTTTTTTTAAGCCCAAGCCTTTTCTGAATTCTCGTAGAACTAAAATAATGAAGAAATGCTGATTGTATGACCTGCCACGCTGTTTCGACAATTCCCTTGCAATGAAGGTGCCTATTTTCCCTTTCTGGGTGCATTTGTTTCATGTTTTGGGGCTCCTTCCCAAGACACCAAGCTCCAGACCAGTGCTCGGAGCCCTGCACGGTGGCATTAGGGCTGCCCTGTTCCAGTCAAGCAGCTAGAGAACTACAGGGTCCTGTCTGTGTCCAGAGTTCAACAAAGAATCACCTTTATTTTCATTACAACTGGCCTTTTCTGCTGTGGTGGGAGACATCACAGAGCCTTCTTTCTCAGCAGCGTCAAGCACTCGACTTCAAACAATTGGAACAATTGTAGTGCGTGAGACAGAAAGGAGATGCCTAGTGCATCCATTTGCAAAGCTGATGCATTTACCAGTAACCATTATATATTGTGGTTATATATAGATCTCTTGCAGACCTTGGGAGTAGTGGCCTATGTGAGTCAAACTCAGAGCTGGCATCAACAGCCACCAGAGAGTTTGTTTTTCGTCAGGAAGCACCAAATGATGCAAGTCAGGACCCCTCCATCCCTCCCCTCCAACTCTTATGGAAAAGAAAATCTGTCAGAGAAAGTCATAGTCTCAGCCCCTACAGAGACCTTCTCACCTTTTAATGCTTTTGAGTTTTAGGCTCAGCTCAAGCCTTGGCTCAAGGTTTGATCAAAGCAATTTCTTTGGACACCTAACCTGAAAGCTGTCAAGGTGACTTCTGCAGGACCTGGGTCAGACCCATACAACGTTTCTGAATAAAGTCTCTAAAAGGTATTTTATACAGGAACACGAGGACATTTGTGTTCAGTAATGCTAAGACAAACCTCCGCTTCTCGGATAAGCCAAAGATTAATAGTCTGCTCCTGATTACATTTTTAAATAGCTGAACTCCTTTCTAACTTTCTGCCACTGCCCTACCTATGTGCAGATCCTACCGATGTCAGAACGAGTATCGCTTATGTCAGGATTAAATTTATCTGAGCAACACCAAAGATCAAACAAAAAATGCCACACAGCACGAGTCAAAGGATGTCCAGCAGTACGCCAGATAGATTGGCTTGACATGCAAAATCACATTCAAACATCTAAGAATATTAGCATTAACGAAGCAGGCAAGACACCCTTTGATAGTTGCTGGCAATCTGAAAACTTTGCTCTGAGGATATTAAAAGTAAACTGTTATCGTCCGATTGCCAGTTTTAATCCCACTGATATAAGCTGCCACAACCTGTCAGCATTAAATATATAACAAGGGGGTAACGCGTATAAACTTCTGCTTGGGAGCGTAGGTGGATGTCCACCTTTGCAAAGCGCGTTATGTGTACGCAGACTTCAGAAGCGATACTAATATCACAGACTCCTACTAAAGTTACTAGTTTTACTGCTACCTCCACTACTCCCTTTCTAAATTTGTCCCTCTTTCCTACACTTCTCTCGCAGTCTTCCTTCGACACAGATGAGCTAATCGGTTGCTCGACACCCGTCCTCATAAAGCTGTTCCTGTCTCTCTAATGCTTCACCTGCAAAAGCCACGAGAGCGACGCTGTGATATAGGAAAATATATTTTCCCCTCATTGTACTTACTACTTGGAAATGGTCATTGATTGGCTCTGCAAGTGAGTAAACAAAGTAAATTTAAACTTTATTGGATATTAAATTATTTGCCGATGAATCGTTTGCTCTTCTCAAAAGGGACAAATGTACTTTGTTCACTTGAAACCCACTTAGAACAGCTGCATGGGAAAGATAAAACTCATAAAGCTCGTGGTCACCTACAACCAGCTCAAAATTTTCAAACCTGGGGATTTCATTAAGATTTTGTATGAGAACACGTGGTGTGGTTCTCCAAGGAGCAAGTGCTACGTGACTCAACCCACGTAACCTGTAGGCGCCGAATTTTCAGCCTCCAACGTCTTTGCCATACCAGAGATGTCAATGTAGGCACCTGACTGGGGATTCAGGTTGGAACATACTGGCCTTAATGGGTCCAGAGACTGCAGTCACGGGGAAAACTTACAGTGGAAGGCAGATCAGAGCCAAATTGCATCCCTAAAAGAAGGCCAAGTCTTGTCGGTGTTATTCCTACAAGCAGTTGCAGTGATTTCAGCATGGAAGACGTGGCCCTGTTTATGTGGAAATTCTTTGAAGGGGAATATTTTAGATTTTGATCAAAACCTCATTTACATTCCTACAAAGAAACTTCGAAGAGTTATAAATGAGCTGTAGAGTAAATTATAAAACACGTGTTTAAAGCAACACATGCCCAGAGATGGATAACGTTAAAATAAAAGTAGGTGTAAAATCCAAGACGAACATTTCTGTTGAGCAGAGATCACGCGAGAAAGCATTCCACAGGCATAACTTTGCAGATAATCAAAGCCAAGTATTAATACATTTTTATCAGTCCACCTTCTAAACAATATTTCAGTAGATTTCCTTTCACACAGTGATATTTGTAATAAATGTTCTGCCTTTGTTTTAAAGTCAGTCCGTAGAAAGATGACATCAGCTTAGCAAACAATAAAGTGCCTGTAATATTGTCTCCAGAGGGCTGTTACATTTACTTTGTAGCAGTAAAATTCAATTTTCAAAAAACACTACATGAATGATGTTAGGTTATTAACCCTATCACCACCGTAAAACATCATCATTGTGTGCAGAATGTAGGTCACTATCTAGGAGCTATAAGTTGCTTTTTGTTAAATAATCCATTTAAGCTGCTTTTCTTTCCTATAGCCCGGGTTGTGTCCCTTCCCTCTGAAAAGAAAAAAAAAAAAAGAAACACACCAAAAAAAACACAACAACCAGAAAAAAAAAACCCAACAGTCACATTTTTAATCGCAAGGCTCCGAGCGGGCGTCCTTATTACACATCTCATTTTTAGGTGTTCTTCCTTTGTTACTTTCAGATTTGGCCGCACACTTTTGAAGAGCAACTCTCTGTGAATTCTTGTTATTCGGAGCTGCTCTCAAAGAGCAAAAAAAAAAAAAAAAAACACACCAAAAAAAAAAAAAGACGTATCATATCAGCCTACGCCTGTGGTGACTCTCACAAGTTTCAGTTCAAGGAAAGAGAAGAAAAAAATTCGGCGGCTACAAGTCCTGACTCATTTTGATATTTCAGCGCAGTTGAATAGCGACCGTCCCGATTTGGGGACGGACCCCTCGGCCCCCGCTCGAGGTCGGAGCTCCCGGCCAAACCTGGTTTTCCCAAGCAAGCTCCTACCGAGCCAAGGGAAAGAAAGATCGGGCGAGCAAACTGTCTGCAAGTCAACCCGTCACATGGCTCCCTCTAAAAGAGGATTTGCATACCTGACGCAGCTATGGAAATATTCCCCGCCCGGGAAAGAGCGGAAAAAAGAAGTACTAATGGCAAAACTCGCCGTCAGGCTGCAAGGGGTTAACTAGTTAAACTTCTACAGCCCCCCACAGTAACTTTCCAAAAGCTGACAATAAGTAAAAGAAGTGCTGGTTATCCATTTTTTAAAGGGATGGGATTGGTTTTAGAAGAAAGGGAAAGAGGATCAAACACCTCAGAGCAACAAAAGGTTGTGTCAGAGGGCCCTCAATCACAAACCTCCTTCAACAAGAGATATTCCAACCTTCCAGAGCAGTTACCCGGGCAGCACGGCTAAAAAGTTCCCTGACATGAAAAGAACAAAAACAGAAGGGACAGAGGTAGTTATTGTTATGCACACTCCTCTTTTTTTTTTTTTTCTGGGGCTTTTTTTTTTTCTCTCCCCCACAAAACTTTTTGCATAAGCTGTTGGGGGGGGGGGGTGGCAAAGTAATAGCGCTGCTTATTGAAAAGAAATCCCCCCTCTTTGCATCTCCTACCTCCTAGGTTGCGAGGTATGGCCCAGCAGATTCTCAGCCAGGAACACCTGATGAATGGGAAGGTCAGCTCCACAAATGCTTCAAAAGAGGCATCCGAAATTAATAAACGTAATTAGAAGAGTGTAAATGTATCCCAGCTTTCATTGTCCCCCTGAATACACTTTTTTTTTCCTCCAGAGAAGAGAAGTTGTGTGCGCACAAAGAATGTAAATTATTTGTGTTTGTGGTGTCAGGTCTTGGAGGTATCTTAACAGCATGTAAGAATTTTCCACTTAAATGTAAATTATTAACAAGTCAGAGTTTTCATTTGTTTTATCTCCTGATGTGCAATCTAAATAAATAAATGGCACATTTTACAGTATCCGCCACCCACTTCTCTGCTCTTTCAGAAACATATTTTATACACACTACCTCTGCTTAAATAGGGTGGTGGATCACTCGCTCTTTCATCATTTATCTTTGTCTCCGTGCTTCTGAGAGACTGGTGGTTGTTGGGTTTGTTGTTTGCTTGGTGTTTCTTTCTTTTTTTTTTTTCCCCCTTTGCTAAAGCAAATTTACCTCTGGTACTTCATCAAGTTTTCCTGTGTAATATCGCTAAGCAAACAGCACAGTGGTTTCTCCATAAAATATTCATATTTCAAAATGTTCCTTCCCAACCACCCCTCCTGGGTTTACCTATGTTTACAAATATGTAAGCCTTGTTAATATGCCTTGTCTGGGGAATGGTGAGTAGTGACCCTCCTTGAGGCAGAGCTCTAGCTGGAGAAGTGTATTATTTCAGCTGTGAGAACAGCAAAGCTCCGGGATGAGACTGATTGATTAAGACCAGATGGATGGCCACACATAGGTGTGACAAAAATAGAAACACATTGCAAACATTCCTGGCATTGTCCTCCTGTGGTCGGGGAGGTGGATGGACCCGGTGGTACCTTATCTACCTCCTGATGGGCTCCAGAATTGAAGAATGTTAATGAAAGCTAACTCTCCCTCGCCTGCCTTACAGTGACACTTATTACAGTGAATCAAGCTTAGAATTGCATCTCGAAAATAAACTCTGGGTTCTCCCCGCCCCGATCGAAGGGGGGAAAAAAAAAAAATAAAAATGACAGCTGGCATGCCGCTGCAGAGCGTTCGCACGCGTTTCCATGAAATTAATTCGAAGTAAAGACCTTGGAAAGAAAGAAAGAAAGGAAAGAGAAAGAAAACAAACAGAGCGTACCCACATCCTCTCCTTAAAATTAAACTTTCAGAAACCACATAAAGGAATAAGTGCAAAATGAATGACCTCTGGTTTGGAGAAGAATGTTTCATTGAAACCCTTTCAGCTTTTATGTTTATTGGCCATAAACTGACCGACCCTCCCCGTAATGCTGCGGTTGCTCTTCACAGAAAAGCCAAGCCGATGGCACGAATCCTGCTCACCTGATTGAAGGGAACGGTCTCAAGGAAAAAGGGGGAGGTGGTGAGCAGGGTTTGGCTCACTGTGGCCTTACACTCCTCCCCAGAGACACCGTCCCTTCCTCGCCATACCCACCGTACCTCAACACTCCTTCCCTTTACTTTCCATCGTGGAAAATGAGGTACTTCAAAAAAACTGCCATTAACTGAACCTTCCCATTCATGCTGAGAGAGCCTGGAGTAGTCCTGGCTTGGAAAAGGAGGTGGCTTAAGGGTGGGAAGACCAGGCTTCTGAGGCCACCTCATTTCTGTCTCTCTGCCTATTGCACACCACAAATCAGTCACGTGGCAAGCTTCAGGGGTCAGCCCTGACCCCAAAACATGCTTCAATATCACAAAAAGCTCTCAAGCCTACTCCTTGCGCGGCCCTTTTCCCATCACGCAGCATGGCGCTTCATGACAGCCATGGAAGAAGACAGCAGAAACCAGACCCCCAAGGTTTTTTCTTTCTCTCTCTCTCCCCAAAACTCCTGTTCGGCCCCTGTGTGAGCTTTTAGTCCCCGCTCAGGCCTGAAACGATTACCTACTTGTTATAAATCTTCTCAGGTTTCACAGGCACACATTTGCCGGTAGGTTCCCAGCCAGGGTTTCTGCACGTTGGGTTCACAGAGACACATTCTCACACATGCAAAAGCTCTGTGATGGATCAGGGGCTCCTCCATTCACCCCTCCACTTTAAGCAAAACCGTTCCTAATATACCTTTTCATACGTGAAGCATAATGAATGTACCTTTTCTTATGCACGTACAATACTGTACTTTCACCCACTGGCAAAGAAGTTCGCTAAATTACTAAGAGCGTTTAAAGAGGTGGCATTCATTGTAATATACAAAGGAATTTAAAGCACATTTACAAATGAATCGGCAGGCATGCCAACAGGAAAAACAAGTTTAAATGTAAAATTTTTTAGGAAATATATAAAATTGAGGAGTGCTTGGAATGATTATTACGATATGAAAATGTTTGTCCATTTTACGGGCTGAAAATTACTAAATTTCTCTTCAGCTGCAATTCAGGTGACCACGGTTTTAAAGAAATATTCTTTTCCTCGGTTTCCTTCTCCCCTCCCCAGCTGAGTAATAAAACATAGACTAATTTAAATAAGAATCATTATGCTCAGAAGGCCTCCTCTGACTGGAAGACTTTTGTTCCACATGTCCCATAATCTCACTCCCACATGGCTGCCATAAGGTTGATGCTGAAATCAAACTCTACTATAGAATTTTCTTTCAGACGCAGTGAAAATATGTATATCAGTTTGGGGAAAGAAGTCCTGTAATTTAGGTAATGGGAGAAATATACTCGCAATAGAAACCTCTTGACTTTGCCGCTCCGTTCCCCATATTTGTTTTTTTTGTTGTTTTCTTCGCCCAGGTTGCTATTAGTGTATGAAAAATACTTTTAATTTTATCCGTTTCTGGACATATCTGTCACACGCACAAGCGAGATAGCAGCTAGGTTTCAACTTATCTCTTCTGCACCACCTCAGCAGCAGGTTTAAAATAGATCACGCTCTTTTAGTTATTTGCGGCCAAGGTGCGTGTAACTGCCATTCCTGAACAAAACCTGATAAAGAAGGAGCAAGCCGAGCCATCGGACACCCTTCGCTCCCGTCTCCAAGTGCAAATGTCCCTATGGCAGCATCTCACAGCATTGACTTTCACTTGAAAAGCCAAAGCAGCTCAGACCCATAACTACGTGCACGGGTCGCAAGGCTGGATGTTATCACCCCATTTTGAAGCGTTTTCTATTCGTTGTTTATCTGTTTCCTTAAAACTCCCACTTCCCAACCCCACGGACGGAGCGCACGCGGCCTGGCAGCTCCCACGCGCCCTTGGCCAACACAGTGCGACTTTGTTTTACGCGCTGCGACGTCTTCCATCGGAACCGTAGCCGCAAATTCTTCACCAGCGCACGTGACGCAAAGGCAACCTTACAAGGGAGCCCAGAGAGAGCTCTCGGCAACACGCAACCTATTCTCACATGTGCTACGGGTCTTATGGTGTCAGTCGTACTTTTCTTGCACATGCAAGCTTTTGAAATCCCCTTCCTGCTACTTTTTAAGTAAATTAAAATCTCCCATTGCCTCCCAGGCAATTAGGCTGAGGCCCTAAGACTAGCTTAAAGCAGCGAGATGCCGAGTGTTTTCACTCTGGTGGTATTTGACATGGAAATATTTGTGGCTTGGTAAAGTTTTGCACATACGCTCTCCAACTTTGCTTTTCGGGACGTGTTGGGGAAACGGCTATTTTTGCACGAGCATTCAAAAACTCCATGAAATTATGCTCTCTTTTAATAAAAGGGCGCTTTTGCTTGACAAAACATATGCCTTTTATTAACAGTATTAATAGAAACGGGCCCGCTTTCAAACTTGCAACGAAACGTGACAAAACCCAGGGCCAGATTCTCAGCTGAGCTTCAGGCACCTTTGCAACCCGCGGAAACCCCGCTTGATGCCGTGCACCCCCCAAACCCATCACCTGGAAAAACTAAAATACCCCCCTGGGGACACCACTAAATACCTCCAAGGCTGGGAGTTAGACCAGGAGATCGCTTTGCAGGACGTTTTCTCCAGCTAGGAATTCCAGGAGATCCTCCTTGCATCACACAGCAGCCAAAATGGGTGTGTAAGGTCAGCTTGTATATACATTTTTTTTTTTTTTTCTCCTCAGATCAGCCTGAAGGAGCCACAGGGATGGCTTTTGCCAGTAGTGCCCACATATCTACAGTGGTTAATAATAGCCACGCAAGTACCAACCCTCTGGCTGGCATCAGGACTCATGTGTGCAAAAAAACTGTAGCAAAAAGCCCTGGAAAAGAGTCCGTGTCAGTTCAGGCAAGAAAAAAACAACAGCTTCTCTCACTAGAATTTATAAGATGGGGAATAAAGGACACCTTGCACTAATCAGGGGAATTAAGCTGATGAACAAAGCACCTGAAACAACTTTTCCTTCCCACCTCAGCTGAAAGAGGAAAAGGGCTCTCCTAAGCAAATAAACGAACACAGTCCTTTCCCATGTTGATGATTTCTTGCCATTTTACTAAATTGCCAAGCAGACAGAAGCCTTAACCCTAACAACACTTACGTGAAAACTCCTGGCTTGATTTTTTTTTTTTTTTGCTTGCCTGGCTTCTTTATTAAATGCTCTGGGGCTGTAAATGAGTGGGTGTCAGAGGTGCAGTATTTCACAGATCTGTGGGTCACTGCCTGATTGTGCTCTGCATCTAGATATTAAAAGTTCCACTTATTATAGATAGCATGAAGAAAAATGAACAACTCGAGACAGTTTTCTAAACTGATAGTCTCTGCGTATATTTATTTTATGATGATGGCAATGAAGTAGCCCCTTATATATTTTCTATTGTCTTCAGTAAAGACACACTTTATTCATAAACTGACGTATGAAACCTGCCTATTGGCCCATCGATATTTCTTTTGCACTGAGCGAGAAGCCAATATCCTATTTTAAATATAACCTTAAAAAATGGCATTACCTAAGAAAA
This sequence comes from Trogon surrucura, assembly GCA_020746105.1. Taxonomy (NCBI): domain Eukaryota; kingdom Metazoa; phylum Chordata; class Aves; order Trogoniformes; family Trogonidae; genus Trogon; species Trogon surrucura. The sequence goes on from CM036621.1 coordinate 78,267,893, forward strand.
CGCTAGCAGTATTCCTGATAAAATATACTGTGGTGGGGCTGAAAAGTGCATGCAAAGCAAGCTGCATTATTAGAATGTTTAAATATTAATTATACTGCTGTGTAGTAAAGATGATCAACTGTGAGCGTCAACTAATTTTCTAAAAGCTGCGATGTTGGATTTCGTCTAAACTTCTATTGTTAAGCTAAAACTAAAAGCCCAGCAAGTTTAGTCTACCGGAGTGTGTTTATTTTTATTGGTTTCTGCATAATTTTTTTTAACATAAACCAACTTTAACCCCTTTATTGTAATCTCTGCCAGTGAAACTCCAATAGCACATCATAAAATTCCTATAATTCTTCAAAGCAATGGGGTTGGAAGAGAAAAAAAAAACCCAAACCACGGGCACTTCGCAACAAACGCCAACTACGAGATTCAGCCAATTAAATTTAACTCTTGCGAGCTCCTTTTGCTGTTTGTGTAGATACACGTTTATCTTGCACCCCCCGACAGCCACTTCTGTTGGGAGAAGCTCTCGGCCCGATGCTCGGCGCTGGGCTGGCTCTATTGTGTGAGAAATCCTGCTCAGGTGGTACCTCGAGCCGGTACGGGAGGGAGGCTGAGCAGACAGATGGGGAGGCAGATGTACGATGCTACATAAAAGTAGAAAGACTTATATTATCTTGTGCGAACGCCTTAAGTGTCTGAGCGCAGGCAGCAAGGGAGGGGCGGGATAGGAAACGAAGGGTTAAGTGAAAAATGACTGTCATTTCTCTCCCTGCTAGCAGCTACTGCTTCCCCAGACTTTTAAGAGGAGCCACAAGACTGGAGCGAGAGAATCACTTTGAGATTCTTCTGCGAAGACAAAGAAAGAGCGTGTGCCGAGGCGGGTAGTCTTCCTTCCGTCACTCATGGATGCTCTGCCAGGATTTCCCACCTGAGACAGATTGCGACGCATGTTCGAATCACTCATGCACGAGAAGCAATACACAAGTTCAGTGTAAAGCCACTTTAAAAGCTCATCGGGTGCATACTTTACTTGTACAAAATACCTTATTCATGATGGAGCAGTGAGGGCCTAGGTAATTACTTGAATCAAGGTGGCCTCAGAAGTGTTTAAATCTACAAGGACACTTAGAGCATGAATAATGCAAAATAATTTGCATCTAAATTTTTTAAGTGTTCTTTATTCAAAAACTAAAATGCAGTTCCGATTAAAGTTTGATGAGTGAAAGCTGAGCACTTCATACCCACTGTGAAACGTCTCCTATTTGTGGAAATTATTTCAGACAGTGGTAAAGGGACAAAAGAGATCAAAAAAAAAGAAAAAAAAAAAGTTGGTGATTAATCTGCATTACTTTTAAGCCATCCGTATTTCATGATGTTTGGTGAGTAGGAAGTTAATTTCCGAACTTGCCGATCTGATACCCATCTACATTTCACCCCTTTAAAGCCGCGCCGTCGAAAGCGCAGCTCTAATTATTAACCAAACAAAATAACTATTCTTTTGCCTTCGATGATAGCGCAGAACAGCCCGCGTCTCTGAAATTTGTCCAGTGTCTTCTGGTGCAATTAATCTCGCCTCTGTCCCCGTCAACCTCTTTGGAAAAGTGCAAAAATACCCTGGCTGCCTCTCACTCTATGTGCTTATAGGGCGCGGGCTTGCATTTCCTCACTTGGAGCGCGTCGCATCCCTTTCTTTTGAATTTGCCATTGACAGCATAAACTGCCGTGTATATCATCGGTTCAGCACTTTATTATATCGTCTCCATTCCTATTTTAGAACGTGTTGAGCAACCCCCATAAAAATTTTTAAAGAGGAAGGAGTGAACAAGACAAATGTTGTGTAATGCGCTCGCTGAAAATTATGCTTTTCTCTGCCGGGGCTGGAGGCAGAAGAGAAAAAGGGAGAGGGAAAGTATGTCAGAAACAGCCGTTTTCGCATGCAGACGTCAACGATCCTGTCGTTAAATGTGCTTAATTCACGATTATGTTTCCAGCACTCGAACCTGCCCGTCTCGCCGGCGGGTGCTGCTCGGGAGGGCACCGCCAGAGCAGACGTTCCAAGTTGGAGAGCTTTGGAAATCCCCAGAGATTCCTACGGGGAGAATCTCCTCGGATTTGCTCCCCGTTCAGCCCTGCCCTCCAAACCCAACAGCTCACTGCGATGCAAAGAGCTTCCAGACCTTCCGAAAAGAAGCTCCAAGAGCCGGGGGGAGGTTTTCCCAGCCGCTAAAACCTCGGGTCGGGAAATCTGCTGGGATCCAACAGGTTAGGCAGGCGAAAGCTTCGGCAGGCGGTGAAGTTTTAAGGGCCGGCTAAACTGCGAGCAGCTAAACTTTAAAGGCCCCTTTGCAAAGGAAAATCATTTTCCTGCTGCAGCCCTTATAAAGAATAAAGACTTCCAATTTATTACCGGCTCGAAAGCTGGCTGCCACTTTATTGGACTTTCAGATGAGTGTGCTCGCCACGCTTTCTTAGGGAGAGGATCTGCTACGTTTTTCTTGGATTTGGAACAATGCGAACATTTTTTTAACTCATTGAACAAAGATTTCCCCAGCAACAGACCCCCTGCTCAGCAGGTCACCTATCTTTGCGACAGTTTTTCTTTTCCCACGCTAACCCTAGGGCTCATTTGCATAAGGTCTCTGTTGTGACAATTAGTTTCAGGTGAGCTGATTTCTATGAGGTTTGCCCAAGACGATACACAAGCTCTGGGCCTCCCTGATCCTGGCCCTAATTGCGACTGACTGGCACCAGACACAATCACCCTCTTGATTCAGCAAATTGTCCTGCAAGTAGCTTGTTGTGACCCCGCAATGCACAAATCATATCATGTCAGCCCGGCATAGTAAACAGTGAATAAAGCAAATTCAAAAAAAAAAAAAAAAAAAAAGAAAAAGAAGAAAAAGGTTTCATAATAGCTCCTCCATCTTCTAGCCCCAGTGGGCAAGATGAATACGAATTAAAGCTATATCATAACTGCGTGCTGGTGGAAGAGATGTCTCTGTCCTGGCTAAGAACTTTGGGTTATTGGGGATTTTTGGGGGAGTAATTTTTTTAGTTTTTGTTGGAGGGAGGGGAAAATATGACAAAATAATCAGACGTTGCTTTGCTCTTCCACCTGAAGAGAAATTCCCCAGGTAGTGGAGCGGGGTCGCCCTAAACATTTCCTACCTTGTTGTTGTGGAAATAAGCAATATGCTCTTTCATCATCTCAGAAGCTACAGGGTACATCAATATGCACATTTAGCCGAGTTCCCCGTAATCTCTACTTGGTTTAAAAAGCCGAGGAGGACGGGCAGATCCCACCTCTGAACACAGCAGCAAAAAGTTGGGACAGAACTTTTTGTGTGGTGCCGGGGAGCCCCAGGTTGGAGCTGGGGACATGGGGGACCTCACCCCAACTTCCCGCACCCCGGCAGTCCCGCATCACACCGTCGGCACCACTTTGGGCTCAGTCCTGCCCGTTTGAGGCTGGCGATAACCCCACGGAGGTCATCAGCCTGGAATTGGCCCCGGTGTTGACTTGTCAGTCAGGGGAAACACGGGCAGAGCAAAGGACCAAACGGTAGAGACAAGGGGACAAATGCAAAGTTAACGAGGACAGAGGAACACCTTTAACTGCCACGCTAATGAGAGTGCTCGGAAGGGACGAAGAGACATCCTTAGCTCTGATTAACTCCCTTTTCATCAGTTTGAGTCAGTTCTCATGCTGTTTTTTGGTATGGTGCTCAACTCTTTCCTACCAGAGTAGCTCCGGCTGTGACCTCTGCCCCCTGGGTGTGAATCAGGAAAAATTCCCTCCCCACCTTGTATATTGTTTGGTTTGTGTTTCGTTTCTTTTTTTTTAAAAAAAAAAAAAAAAAAGTTTAATTTACAAAATATTATTCACCATAGAGACAAAAGCTGCTCTCCTGCTGTAACTGGGACGTGAAGGATAAACTCTAATTCAAACAGGTATGTTGAGTCTCTGACTTCAGAGAGGCTTCCACGAGGGCAGGATTAGGCTCACTGACTATACTGTGTGACGATCATTATGTGAATTAGATTAGGCTATTAGTTTTGGACTATTTTTAATCTCCAGGGGAAATCTCTGTTTACATTTGGTTTCTTTTTTTTTTTCCCCTTTTTTTTCCCCCCTTGATGCAAATTGCTTCCCCAAATAAATAGTCATGTCAAAAATCCTAGTGAAAATTTTGTTTCAAAATTATACACTAAACATGGCCAACAGCCAGTGTGAAAGGTCAGCCCGCCAGTCCCAACAGTTTGGAGCTGCAGTCAAGGTAAATACATATGCAAAAGAACATCTGACACAGTACATTTATGTTAACCACACAACCTTGTATACTGGTTATAGGCAAAAAATATTAATTGTTTGTATGCTTATGCAGGTAAAGGCAAGAATGAATAAAAAATTCACCTCTCTGCTGAGAACACCAAATTTTACTCCAGAAAAAAAAAAATTATTTTGAGGGCAGGAGACCTAATTCTTCTTCGTTGGTACAACTCATTGATTCATTACATCTCCTCATATTAATGTGATCTCAGGAGTTGGGTATGGCCTGGGGCTACATCCCAAGAACACCTGTAGATGTCCTGAACTGGGTATGTCCCCGTACTTGCAGGCAGCTCATGCAGGATGGCCCCAGGCCCCCCAGCCTCACATCTGTGGGCATTTAAGTAACATTTTGGCTCAGAAACACAAAAGGCGGCGCTCCTGAAGTAGGACGCAACGAGGTCACCCTTGGGTTACTTCTTCCAAAGGCATTGCACCATGCTGGTGGGAAGACACCCATGTCCCTTTTGACCCCTCCAGCCCAGCAAGGTGCAAAGGAGGAAAGACTCAAAGCCCTGCCTGCCACGAACATCTCCATGGGCAACAGCAAAGGTCTCAACACCGCTGCCGCCATCAAAACCCGACCAAGCTTTAACGTAGTTGGATAAACCCATTGCTTCCAGCCTGAGCCATTGCTACCATGTTCAGCCACAGTGGTAGCAAGTCCAAGGTGGTCACCCATCTCTCGTGAGCAGGCCAGGGCATGGCTGCAGACACGTAACGAAGACCTGACGAACCTCTCCCACTCTCGTTTTTAAATGCACGGTATTTCCACTTTGTCCTGTGTCCATACTAACGCTTTTATCCGTCTCTTGTCACAGGAACCCTGCTTCTACGGCGAAGGCGAAGCAAAGAGCTGATGTTGAACTTTAACCTTCAGCAACTCTGCCTCTACCATAAGGCAAAACTTTTAGATTTTTAAGTAAATAAACAGTTGATTCTGACAAAAAAATGACTATTCCCCGAGGGGACATTTTTGTGAAACCGCGCCAGGTACAAAAAAAAAAAAAGTATATTTTTTGGCTTGGTCATGAAACTGTCAAAACACAACTCTTAACATGTTTTGCTGCATATGTAATTTTTTTCCCACAGCTCTTCCTGAGCAATGCTTAGTTCTGATTTCTTTCTGCACCCAGCCTTTGCAAGGCAATCGATAGATGCACAAGAAATTCAGGCTAAAGTTTCTAGGTAAGTGAAACAGAATAGCCAGGAGGTAGAAAAAGGGAAAAAAAAAAAAAAAAACCAACAAGACAAAGCTGGAACTCTGTTGAACTTTCCAATAAATTATGCTTTTGGGGTAAAATTCACCCTCAAAACAGGGCTTTGGTGAGATTTAAACAGGGAGTGGGAGGTTTGCTGGCCCTGGGTACATGGGCTGAGCTTGACCCTCCATGCTGAGGTGCCTTAGTTTCATTTTGGTTTCCACTGCTCTCTCTCTCCGCCACAGATATATATGTGTGTATACGTAAATCTCAAAGTATCTCGATCACAGTTGTGATTACAAACTCCGCTTTTACTAAAAACAGCCACGGCTCTGATCTTTAATATAATGATATATTTTCCCCAGTCCCTTCGCTGCTTCATTCCAGGAACTGAAACAGAGACAATTCCTTGTATGTTGAAATGTGTAATTATCGTGTAGCCAAACGGGAGGGTGTAATTTTCACATCTGATTACAAGGGAAGAGTGTAAAGTGAAGCCTCCTCGGTAAACTTACACTTGTTTACAGAGAGCGATACCTTTGATATTAAAAACTCTAAACATGTAAAACGCTGGAAAAAATCAAGATTGTCACGCACCGAAGCTAAACAACAACAACAACAGGAGAACTCCAAGCATTTTTTTTGGCATAGCTACAAATGAAAAGTCAATTCTTCTGAACTTGTGCTGCCCCTCCTCGCTTGAGATGTTTGTTAAGAGGACTTCCAAATCGTTTGTGCACAGTGTGCTCTACTTGCCATGTTGAAGGTTAAGAAGTTAAAGCTCCAGCTTTAAATTAAAAAAGGGGAACTTAAATGTTTCTGCTGTTTCTCACTCTATTTCGTCAGTTTAAACTAGAGGAATGCTTTTCATGTTTGACTTCATCTTCGCAGAATTTACTTCTCCTAAATGTGACCGTATTTGCTTTCAAGTTGCTTTTTTTTTTTTTTTAACACATGAACTCCCTCCTGTTTTATCTTATTTTCTTTCTGTCTTTTTTTTTCTTATACACGCCTTTGACGAAATGAGCTTCTGCTTATGTGAAATTATTTTTTGGCCACGTAAGAAAAGATGGTATCAAGGAAAGGAAGAACTGTTACAGCAAGTAACCAAGGAGGTTAAAGATAAGCAGAAAGATCACACTACATACAGGTAGAGGGGAAAACTACTGAAAACCCAAGAAAGATATTAACATCTATCTAACATGATAAAAAAGTATGATTGCAAAGGAGTTTCGTATTTTTAGAAACCATTAAAAGCTGTCTGTGCAAGCATTGGATGTAAAGTATGATAATCTCATGCTTTTGCTAACCAAGAAAAAGAAAAAGAAAGAAAAACATATTATTTTTAGTATGTGGAAAACACAGCTTTTTGTTGCAATATGGGAAAAAAAAAACATATAATTAACATGCACAAGGTCTATCAGCAAGACTACGAGAAGACCCTATTTTCTAAAGTATGCTTTTTTTTGCTGCCTTGAAATTAAGCCCCTGATACCATGTTCTTATTCAGAACATCTTTTCCATGGGAAAAACTACCTACTACAACAACTAAGGCACTTCAAAAAATAAAAAGTAACCCAGTAATAACAGTAACTTGAGTTGAAGATGCATGTACTTACTTTAAAAGTGGTTTTGTCTTGTGCAGAAAGACATGAATGCAAGGGCTACCGAAAGCAATTTAATACCAGGTGGGGGTTGACATTAATCTTTTATGACAATAATATTGTGGTGTTACAGGAGGGCAAAACCGAATATCTTTGTGCACGTAGAACCACTTCCCTGAGAGTCTGTGCCTGTCTTAAAAATACACGTATAGACTTGATGTATAGCCCCCAATTCATAATGAATATGATTATATAAATAGTTTTCACTCGTGCAAATAATTGTAACTGTCCTCCTTCTGCTCCCCTTAGGTGTGAGTCGGGCTGGCTCGGCGAGCGCTGTGGGAATGTTGTTCCTCCTGGAACTGGCCAACTCTGGACCAGGAGGGCTGTTTGTTAAACCAGGGTGTGCAGATCTGCTTCTGCATGATACGGAGCCAAATTTACGTCTACAGATGCCTACGATGCCACGAGAGCCAGGTGGGAGCCAGGCAAAATACAGTCCCTGAGTACCCAGACTGAGTGGGCATGCTGGAGGTAGATGCTGTTTCTGAGCAGTTATTAGTGTGCTTAAAACAACAAATTAATGTCTGTGGCACACTAATCAATGTTTGGTGCGCTCCGCATTTTTCACCGAGTTGTTAGAGTGCATTTGCTTATATTTTGCACTATTTTAATTTAGCCATATTGATCAAACTGAACACTCAATAAGACCCTAGGCACCTTAGCCTTATTAAAATTAGTCAACTTGAAGTAAGTGAGCTGAGGAAGTAATGGAAACTATTCAGAGATTTAAATACAGTGCAGCCCACTTAAATAAATACCTGTTAATGAAATAAATCTGTATATGCACATATTTTCTCAGAAACAAATTATTAAGGGGGCCCTTTGGAAGAATACAACTAACACATATCCATTAGTTTAAGAGAGAAGTATTTCTCCAGGCTCGCTGTGTACGTTTGTGTTTGCTGGGTTAAACTTGGGGAATCTGTGCTGACCTTTCCCATGAAAGCAGTTAACATTCTTTAGAGTTTTACAGTGTCAAAATTTATAAAAATGTCCCTAATTAACCTGTAAGTAAACACTATTGTGGCTTTTTGGTAACTCTCCCATTTGAGTTTATCCCAGGGAAAGTATAAATCAGCTGGGCCATCACCCAGGCGAGTATATCTGGGTAGCTACAGAAGAAAAATAAAAAGCGTTTAACTAACCCAACTGCTCATATGCAATGGAAAAAATAAAAGCCCTACTGCTTAGTCTTTACAAATAATATGTCTTTGTCTTCAGAAAGTTGTGTCTTTTTTTTTTTTTCTTCTCTTGAGAAGCGTAATTAGAGCACCAACTCCAGGGCTTGACTTGAGCGGTGATTTGCAGCACAGCTCCTTTTGGCACATCTCTGGAGCTCAAAATATTGTTTTTGAAAACACTGCTGTTTTTCAACAAAAATAGAAGATTAGACAACATCTTTAACTGATTAATCCTCTCTTCTCTCCAAGGGGGTGACCTGTGGTAGTGTATTATTTCAGTCAGGGAAGGAAAAAAAAAAATCATGCAGTACATAACTAAGTCTTCTTGCAATACCTACAAATGGATTAAGCTGAAAACTAGGTATGCGATTTGTGGAGGCTTCCTAGTCTCCCTTCGTCAGGGTTTGCCTTTAGAGGGCTTTGTATATTCATTTTTTTTCCCTTAGTCCAATAAAAGATATTAGCTCTTTTCCCTAAGCAAAATCCCTCTCATGAATCAGGCCCCTACACTTGCAACTAGTGTGATATTGCTGGCCAGGTTTCACCCCAGTAAAATTCTAATCTATACTTTGTCTCGCAGAATTAAGAAGAAAATGCATATCAGCAGAATCTCCTCTCTACTTTATTTCATTTATAAATTACGAGAATGATGCTATTATATATTATTAATTTCTGCTGTTCTCCAACTCGGCTGCAGCAGTGAGCTGCGGATGTTGGAACGGTGTAATTATGTTCTAGTAGGGCAGCCATCCGTTTCCTTTCAAAAATTTACAGGATTCTTAATCATGCTGCTCATTTGGGTGCGCAGTAGCGAGGATGGCGAAACACAAACAGGGCACGTTCGTTTACACAGGAACACCTGCTTAGCATGATAGCAGATGTCAGTCAGCAAGCAGAACACAAAAGAAAAAATATCAACAACAGCAAAACTAGAAGCAATTTTTTTTTTTTTTAACTCAGGTCCGGGGATAGCTCGTTTGGGGGAAGCCGAAGGAAGGGGCTGTGAAGCGGAGGCGCGGTGACGATTTGGAAAAGTCTCGGCTGATGTTCCCCAGGGACCGGGTCAACAAATCCAGACAAACTCCTCACCCGGATGACGGGAAATTTAACAAAGCATTCCTCCTTCGAGAGGGTCGTCTTTGCAAGCTTGATGCTAAGCACCTTGCAGGGATCATTGCAAATGTACGATGTGTTCAATAAGTAGTTGAGAGGGGTAAAATACACAGAACTATTGTTCCCTACATCAAGGTTTGACAACATTTCTTTCACAACCACCCATCCTCACAGCTTTGTACTCTAAACCTCTCATCCTGGGCTGTCTCTATTTCAAATTGAGAGTTTTTTTGATTGTTTTATTTTTTAAGAAATAGAATGATGTTAAGGGAGGAGGGAAAGTTCAGGGATTTCAGGCTCAGAGTCGGGAGTAGCCTCACCTCTCCCATGAAGACGTTGGGAGCCCTCGTGGGCAGGTACAAAGAGCCAGCCCTCCCCTCCCCACGCCGTGCGCGGTAACCACTCTTCCACAGGATTGTTAGTATTCCGAGCAAGTCAACTCGCGTGGGTCCGTGCATTAAGGGCTCCCTAAGTATGCATTGACTTGATACCCAGTAATGGCTTCTAAGGAGCCGTTATGTAGTACCGTGTCAATGATCCATGCATTGAGGACTCCCTAAGTACGCATTGACACGATAGACCGGAACGGCTCTGAAGAAGCCGTTACGGTCTATCATGCCAATGATCTGCGGATATTGGCAGTGCCTCCTGCACTTCTGCAAGAGATTGTGAAAGTCTCTGAAGAAGCTGTTATGATCTCGGTGGAAGAGCCATCAATCAGGTCGATGGCGGGGTTTTCCTTGTGCCGTTTTTCCACCTCGTCCTTCTTGAATTAGGTTCGAAGGACTGACAAAATATAAAAGGCTGCCTCATGGAGTCCTGCTCTGGGACTGCGTGGAGGCACTCAGGATCAGAATACGAACTCTAGTTTTATTAGTTCTAGGTTTTTAGTTCCTGCTGACTTGCTGGGAGGCCTTGGCCAGGTCGCTTCAACTCTTCTTACCTCTATTGCCTCTAGCAAGCATGGAAAGGGATGACATCTTTTGAGTGGGGATTGCTGTGGGGCTTGGAAAATGTTAATTTAGACTGGCTACAACTAAGCCTTGTCCCAGCATCTCATCACCAGTGGAAGATGCTGAGACGAACAAGGTGTGTGCACCACCCCTTTCACACCAAAGCGCACCAGCAAAGCTACCCTGGGAGTCTTGCTTCCAAAGTTTTGTAAATTTTAATCTACTGAATTTATATAGTTTCTCTTGACTCCGTTTATGTGCATTCGCATCAGTTCTGAGCGCTGCTGCTTGGCGGAAGGCGATGTTTATTTTCTACAGTGCCGCAAATTTCTACGAAAACACAAATTTCTACGAAAACTCTTTTTCCATGTCTTCCTTAGCACACGAATATTTTTTAAAAAAGCTTTGTATAATAAAGTTTTCATTCATGCTAAGTCTATGACCACAAAACACTGCTTAACTAGCTTGGATTGTCTGTATCTGCTCTTCCATACTCATTCAGGGAAAACTGGACTTCGTATCCTTTCACATTCACTTCATACTTCTGTTTAGGGGAGACAGAGCTATAGGAGAATATACATACATATAAGGTACTCTACCTATTTTATACACTACTCACTAATACAATAAGCTCATTTATAGTGTGATTCCACATCATCCAAGGTGTATCAACACAGTTAAATGTTAGCAGACCACTGGAGAAAGACTGTAACCATAACATGGAAAGCAGAGATCCTCAAGCAAGAAAAAGTGGAATTACTGGATAGGTTGGGGTACTATGCAGAGAGCTTGTCTGTAGCCAGACTGGCCTGAAAAGTATGAGCTCAAATAAAAAGAAGCTGTGCAAAAGGAGCCACAGAAACATTATGGAAGATCAGAGAGGATTGTGATAAAGCTGGAGAAGCTGAGAAGGCAGAGAAGTCTCAGGGAACGGTGGCCACTGATCCTAGGTTCCTCCTTCTTGGGACTCAAAAACTTCAATATTTTCAAGTGTGTTCTCAGATGTGTTGTCCATAGTTATGTGCCCCAAACCAGTGATTGCTTTGGCAATGTTAATTATTAATTTGAAGTTGCAGAGGAGGCTGTAGCCATCAGGTCCACAGCAACATCACCAGCAAGCGGAGGAGGGAAGACAACATCTATGGGAGGCTGGAGACATGCTCAGCTTTTACTAACACAGTCCACCAACCAAATGCCTTTCAGGTAGCAGAGTAAAAAACATATCCTGGAAAGCCACAGTTGCTCCTTGACTAACCTCCTTCTCTCCAAAGGAACTTCAGTGGCCGTTATTAATTCCTTGAGAATGTGTCTTGGGGATTTAGAGCCTGTTTGGGGTGACCTTGAATGCCTACGGGCAGCGACTGCCACCACAGCCCAAATTCCACTCAACATGTCCCTCCCCACTAGAGGTTGCAAAATTGTAGGAGAGGTTGCACTTCAAAATCTGGACAGCTGAAGACTGCTACCCCTTGGAAAAAAAACCTATTCTTTGTGCTATATTTAATCATTTGGAGGTTTAAATTCCAGCGAGGGGGAAGGAGAAGATATTGTTTTACAATGATTCAGACCATGTTCCACGTGAGGACTTTAATGCACCCTTTCAGGTATCTCGTGTTGTGATGCTACCTCTGCTGAGTCCTCGGTGCAAAATCCCAAATATTTTTTTCAACGTTAGGGATACAAACAGGCATTAGTCTTCTGCCATGTACACACTTACTAGTAAGATTTTTTTTGCACCGTATAATTGAAGCCCAGCGGTTTTTACCAACCGTGGCTCAGGAGGAAAACGGACACAATGTAATGTTTTGTGTCTCTTTTTGTCCATGCAAACTGGTCACTGAAAAGGTGCAAAGCGCTGCTAAAAGTACATTTTCTAAAATTCAAAGCCTTTTAAGAAAGGTACACAATGCAAGAATACGCAGCTGCAATTTTAAAAAGGCCACTGTTCCTTTAATGCCCAGCTGGTCCTGAGATGTAATAAAATTGACATATTGATTCCTTTGAATTTACAAATGCCTGTTTCATAAACTCCATCTCCAAAGCCTAGGCATCTTTAGAGCACTGTCATTTTTTTCTCCAAATGGATCAATTATGTGCCCACGTAATCCTGTTACCTGTGAAATCCATGCATACTTCTCCCATTTGCTGCAGTTCCCAGGCGGACAAACTTGCATTATGTACGCATAAACAAACAGAGCATTTTCCTGATATTAGGGATTGTTTTCAAAGTGAAAAGCAATCTCCTGGGTCCTTTACTCCAAAAAAAAAAACCAAACCCTGCCATACATAGTGCGGTGTTCCTCCAAGTAACCTCACTGCACTATATGTATAATTATTACACAACACAGCAAATCATTAAAAAAACATTGAGCCCCGCTATCTCCAATGTTTCGACTGCAAAAAGGCACCGAGACTTTGCAGCCAGCCCTCATTTTGCTGTGGAATCCAACTTTCCCATTTCTTTCCCAGCTTCTTTATTTGATAATTATCGCCGTATCTGTAAGGAAATAGGTTTCATCAGGAGCGTCGCCGTGTGACTTAAAGGTTGGGAAAGCACCCAAAGCTGCAAACTTTGCTGTGGAAGTTTGAGGCTTTCTAATTTTATTTCTAGGATAATTCATCTTTTTATCGTGCTGAGCACCTTTCCATCATTCACACACACACACAGAGTCAAGCAGGCATTAACCTGCAAACCTACCACTTATGCATATAAATGCATCACACATACGACTATTCCCATATCCCGTGGCATATTATTTGTATGAACATATACCGTGCGCATAAACACATTTATACACACGCCCACCATGCACAATCCTCAAATATAAGCAGAGAAAAAGAGAATAAATATGTTTTTTCTCAGCATATGAATTCTTTATAAAGTACCGTGTATATACATAGATATGAATTCTCGTTTCTTTCTTTCAGGCTGTGCTGTATCTGATTTTCTACACTTCACTGGGCAACCAGCAGTTCAGTTACACTACACTTGCACTGTACAATTTGTCTCTAAAAGGTTCCCAAAATTATGAAACATCTCGTCTGCTGCATGACCTGCTCACCGCAGTGCCTCAGCCTGAGGTGCAGCCACACATACAGAGAGGATGGCACTGGGGAAAAAAAAAAATTTAAAATGTATATATATATATGTTTGATGCTTGGAGCCCGTACAAGTGGCCCAGTACACCCCTGCCATTGTGCAGGAGTGGGTTTTAAAGATAAATGGCTGCATGTTAACCAGATTTGACATGCTGCACAAAAGCAGCCACCTTTGGTCCCATGACACAGCCAAACAGAAAAAACAACAAGCAATCCTGGCAAAAGATGTCCGACGCGAATAAAAGCCCAACAATTTGTCACATAGTCGTTACAAAACGTTCCAGGCTTTGGAGCTTGCCATGGGACGGCGGCGATAAGAAGAGCATAGAAAAACGAAGGCTGAGGGTGTTGGGGTGGCGGAAGAGTTAAAACTCGAGGAAAGCTCCGGTAGTTACGAAGGGGAAACAAAGAGGATATTTTCATTTGGCTCTTTCCAAAGACAGACCAAAAAAAAAAAAAAAAAAAAAAAGAAAAGAAGCCGTAATTAATTAAATCAAGAAGCTCAGTTGTTCTGAGAGGTGATTGAAATCTGACATGCAAAGTAAAAATATTTATGTTTACTTTCTATTTTAGGAACCCGCGAAGCTACTTTTCCTTCACTGCGCTTCCCCACCACTACAATGGCCATGGGCTCAGTTCGTCAAGCAGTAAGCACTGCCCGTTCGGGGCCAAATCCTGCTCACGTTTCTCATGGCATTTGGTCTTTCCCCATGGGAACGAGCCCAGAAAACTCCAAAGATGTAACCGGGGGTGAGGAGTAACGTGTGACAGCAGAGCAGTGCCTGACCTCCCGCTTCCCTTTGAGTTCACACGAGACAGAAAAGAAAAAAGCCCAAACTTAGGCTCGGTTTTGGGAGGCTGAATTTCCAAACGAGCCTGATCCACAGACTTTCCACTAAAACCAGCCACAGGCATCAAACCCGACTTTTCTACTCCGTGTCCCGCTGAAGTCACCCGTGCACCCCCATTGCCTGCAGTCGGGTTAGGATTTGCACCCATGCCGGCTCGCTGGTGTTTCCATATACTTTTATAGCCCCTACACTGAAATAAGGAGTTCAAATGCAGCAGTGCAGCTGCTTGCTAAGCTCCACATAACGGAGCTCACATTTTAAAATACCTTTCAGTCAATAATCATCATTGCTTCAGTGATTACCGTTAGCTTCTTTATATTCAGTGGCAGAAAACTGGAGGGGGGGGGGGGGGGGGGGGGAGCAGTTAAAAGCAATATCATCTTCTAAATTAGAATAATCAGTTGCATAATAAACTCCAAGAATTTGATTATTCGCAACATACAGCCATCATTTTCTCAGTCAAATTCCTTGGCATCTGCTTGCCCTCTGACGAAACAACGAATGATACTTGCTCTTCCTCCGTCCCAGAGAACGGCGAAGTGCTTGAGAGATATTAAGCTCCGCAAAAGCCCGGCGAATGAGTTTTGTCAGTATTTCCCTGTCTCATAGCCAGGGAAAACGGGCACGCCGAGGTTAATTGACTTGCAGGAGAGCACACATGACATCTTGATGCTGAGCTCACCTTCCCCAGCTCTGGCTGCGAGGAGCCCGGACCGGGACAGCATCCCACCACCGCCCCAACCCGCATCCTCTGACCAGCCCCTCCGGGCAGCATCACCGCGGTCCAGCGGGGACCAGCACGACATGGCCTTGCCCTCGCACCTTCCTGAGCCTAATTTCTTCATGGTTTGGGTATTTTGGGGGGTTTTCTTGTTTGTTTCTTTTTGTATGAGCAAACTAAACAGAGTCGAAATCACCTCTGAAGCGCACAAGGTTTATCCAAAGCAAATAAATAAAAACCCAAAACCCACAGGTGTCAGCCAGGAAGAAAAAGTTCATTAAAAAAAAAAAAAACATTAATAGAAAGCGCTCCAATAGTTAAATTATGTGGCTAAATCATCCTTTCTGCAGGAAGGTCAGCTTTCTTTAATTAAAGCACGTTGTGGTCAAAAGCCATTGTGCCCGTGCTTAAACAGCAACCTGACGCTAACACCTGTAAGTCCATGCTCAAAAATCCAAACTGCTCTCACATATTCCAGCCCAGTGATCAGTGTTATCAAAAGTCCAAATTATTTATAAATATGTGCGGGGATAACTAAGCCAGGGCTCTCTGTGGAGTCCAACAGGGGGACGAGGACTGTTCAAATCATGGAAATGTCAGTTCCAGCAATGTGTGCCTTAGATTTTTTTTTTTGTTTGACTGTCAAGAAGATTTTAAATCTTTAATATCTGTTTGTTGTCAGGTTTGCCTCTAGCTTTTCGTATCTGCAGGTCGTATTTTGGTTGTTGTTAGGAATTAGCATTTCTCATTTGCTTGCTGAAAGTTTAGAGAAAGCACCAAAATACTGATAAACAAAGTTCATCTAAGGGAAAATCTCTGTATGCATAGCCTAGTTAACAATTCTTTTATGGTTGCAGGATGAAATTTGAAATGCATGCTTAAAAAGACATTTTTTTACAGAAAGCATCAGTACAACCGAGGCTTTTCTAGTGCGCTGTACTAATTTTAAACAAGAAATCGTTATGATTTCCATGCCATATTAGCATCTCTTTTATTTCGCGGTATCTGTGCTGCGCTATTTCAACTCACTGCAGGTTGCTGTTACTTTTTTTTTTTTTTTCCTCCTTGATACCACATCATTTAAACACATACCGTAGCTGAAGACATTCGGGATTACCGGGGACTTCAATCGACATTTTTGGCCTTTGTAAAGGATCTTAGCCAAACATTTTGTTTAGTTAAACTCTAGCTGATGCCACGACGCGTGGAATAGCTCTCCCCAAAAAAAGTGCAAAACTGATGCATTGTGCCATCTCTGGCAGCATTTGCTCAGCGTTCGCTGCGAACGGGGAGGAAAAAAGATACCGAATGCACGGATTGATTTTCAAATTACCTCAATATTTTGAAAACATTTTCACCTGCATGCTGAGAATGCTAAGAATAGGCAGGAAGGCAATTGTGCATTTGCACAGCCTCCACTGCATTCATTTATAAATTACCTCATCACTGACTGAAATTAACACTGATTCTTACAGGCAATTTCTCAATTTCCAATGCTAATTACATTTTTTTTACTTTTAAATTCTGTACCACCTGTTTTGGGCAAGACATCTTAGGCAGCGCGACCGCATTTAATCACAATTTTAATTAACCGCCCTGTAGATGTGAAAAAGAAGCAATTATAATGTAGATGAATGATGATTTTTCTGCATTAAATTGTTTTGTTTCCCTGGTATGTTGATTGTAACACAGCACACAAATACAGTAACTGTACAATTTTTTTCTATTGTAATTTAGTAATTGTTTTTGGAAAACCAGTTTGGGAATGAGTGACTTCATCTGTTTACAAATTGATTGATACTGTTAACTCACTGATTGCTGCAGCATACATTTTGTATTGCACAGCCTAGCATAAAATATAATTAGGCATGCACAGACTTTGCAGCACCATTTTGGAATCTGAAAATCAACTGTAACCGAAGTGTGTTTTCCTTGAGCATCTTAGTATCAGCCGGGGCTGATGATATGATAATCAACAAACAATGGGCTTTTCCCATCCTGCTGCCGGTAGAAACCCTTGGATTTAATCTGATAGTCTCACGGCATAACTTTGGGGTTGTTTTTTTTCTCTCTCTTTTTTTTTTTTTTTTCCTTCCTCCAGATTATGCTTTGCCAGTCCTGGGAGCTGAGGGCTGGCAAGTCTGCAGCTTGCCCAACTCCCTGCGATCGCTATCGGGAAGGAGCAGGCGGGTGATGGAAAGAAACAATGATGGCAAAAAGAGCCGCGACTCATGAAATCCGGGGATCGTTCCTGACACGCGTGTGCTATGGCACCGGCTACACGTTACGGGGGGATAAGATCTCGATCTGACTCATGGCTGGCAGACACAGATCATCCAAGTTATATATATATATATATATATATATATATATATATATATATATATCCCCATGTAGAAGCGTGGAGACCGTACCCTTCGGTGGTGAAACCTGCTCGCTTTCCCAGGCAGGGAGGTCGCAGGAAGGGAGCAGATGTGCGGCGCTTGCAGCATCTGGGCTTTGGGAGATGGTGCCACCACCACCATGCTCTGACAGTGACCCAGGATGGTCCTGCTGGGGGTCACCTGCCTCGGGGCTCTAAATCCCCCAGCACAGGTGGGGTGGGGTGCAGGGATGCTGGGAGAAGTGCACCCCCATGCTGCTTACGGAGAGGTGGGAGTTCTCCCCCTCCCAATGCAACCTACAAAGAGAGAGGTCTCCGTCAGGTGGGATCCACCAAGAGGTGGGACACCACATCAGCTCCTGTGCCACCCTATCGCCACCAGACCTGGTGTCACCCACGGCTCACCAAAACCGGGGCACCAAATTGAAGGGAGACCTGGGGCTGGCTCCCATGCTGCTGACCTCCCATGGGGGGTCACTGTGGTTTGGAGACATCTTGGGGGGTTCCTGAGCTCATCCGCAGGCCTGTTCGCTTTATAAATATTGGTTGAGGGGGAAGGACATAAAATCTAGTGTTCAGTAGGTGATTTTTGTAAGAATCCAGCTACCCATACATAAAAGGGTCTATTATCTCACTGTGGAAGAGATTTACATGCGTAACTCCCATTAACTCTTATGGGACTTAGGCACGTAAATCTCTTGTGCATCTAGAGAAGAATAGACCACATAAGGTCTTGTGATCTATACTGCTAGTAGGTTTAAGTCCCTTTCATTTATAAAGCTATACAAAAATTAACCATTAAAGCTTATTCTGTGCAAGCTGTCCCCCTACATATATCACCCAGCTCTGTTTGAAGTACTCGATGTAAACGCGCACTGAGAAAAGGTACCGGAGAGAGCGAGCTCATTCATTTCAGTTAGTAAAACTGTCATAGTTGAAAGGAAGCAGGCTAAGGGCAGGTAGAAAAATTGTACAGGTTTTGCCCAGCAGATTCAATTTCAGATTTAGGCTCTAGACTGCACTGTTTGGAGAAGGAATACTTTCATTTTGCTGAATGCTCCCTCCTCCTCTCTCTCCCATCCCTGCTTATAACCCTCAAGTAAAGGACGGTGCCTTGGACCAAATAACCCCGAGTGGCTGGAGCGATACAATCTTTACACAATCAACCTAAGATGCTGCATCCACTAAGGGAAAATAAATAAATCTTTCATTTCATAAACTTGTTTAAGCTGAAATGTTCATTGGCAAGCCTGTAAAAGCGGGAACATCTGTGCTCCTGCTGGGATTTGATGTCTCACCACAAACCTTTCCATAAGCACTTTGTCTCTGATAGGAAACAAAGAGGAAAATACCTGATCCCCAGCCTCAGTTGGGCAGCTCCTTCTATCTTCACGCCCTGACCTACTGAGCATTCCTCTCAGCAACGAGCTGCTTCCCAGGGCTACCTCCGCCATAGAAGCTGGCTAACTAATCTCTTAGCAAACACTTGCAGCAAACCTGAAGAGAGTTTAAAAAAGCGCTGAAGAAGGGAGGGAAGAGAAAAAAAAACACACAAAAAAAGAACTTTCTACAGATAAAGCCTATGGCATCTCTAAAAGAAGAGAATCAGAACCTAAATATAGCTCCATATGCTCACATTTTCTCTCGATGAAGCGCCGAGATACAAAGTTGTGGCCATCTAATGAACATATATATATATATATTTATTTTAGTCCGGTTTCCTGCTCCCTTCCACTAACCTGCTGTCATCCAGCTCGCTTTATTTCTGCCCGCCAATAGTCCTCCCACCAGGCTTACAGGTATTTGCAGAGCGCTGCTTTTATCACAGCAACACCGCTGGGATGATATGGCCCTTGAAAAGTCCATCCTGCGTGCCCTGCCCACACGCGGGGTAACCTCTCCTTAGGAGCTTATAAGAAAATCCACTGTTGAAATAAATAACAACTCTCAACAAATGATCAAAGAAGAAATAAATCTTTTACCCTTATAAGACTTTTTTTTTTTTTTTTTAAATCTGAAATCCCATTTTTTAACTGGATAACAGTTAAGAGGCTACCGGCCACCTATTTTTTCTGGGAGCTACGTTTTAAATGTTTGCTGCATGGATATTGGACAGACAAATGGATCTGCGGTCCTCGGGAGCGAAAAGCTTTTAAAATAAAGTTTGCGTGTAGTATATGAAAAAAACATATTGTTTGGAATTTAAGTTCTAATATCTAGGAATAAACAGAGCATTAAATCAAGCAAAACTGTGACAAGGCCAATATGCACATGGATGATGCCAGCGAGGCATCTCCAGCCCTTTGTTCACAGCTTAACAAAACTGTGCCGTCACACCACTTTAGCTCAACAGTGCCTGTCGAATGGGCATCAGCAGATCAGCCAATGCCTGTCACACACACAGCTGAAAAACTGTTTGAAAGCAAGGCTTACTTTAGCACAAGTCTGGTAGGGAAAGTGAGAGGGATTTTTAATCATCTGGTAAAGGCTACATATAGATATTCAACAGGGAAAAATAAAAAAAGAAAAAAAAAATATTGTCAGCTCTCTTCCCCAGGAAAGCGACAGGGTTTTGCTCTTTTTCACCTCTAAGGAAGGGTTGGGTCTTGATGGTGGTGCCTGTTCCTTGGTGTGCTGCTCCCTTCCACACTATGTAAGATTTGGGATTATTTTCAAAGAAGTAAAATTCTGTTGGGATGGGGACGGGGGTGGGGGGGGGGGAAAGTGTCACAAGGAATGATCCTGGCTTGTCCAATAATCTTTCCAAAATTAATTTTCACACCATTCTACTTGGAGTTCCCCCCCACACTCCGTGACAGAGGATAAATGAAATAACATATTCAAGGAAATGTTTGTTTTGATTCTAATGTAATTATCTTTGCAGATGAATGTCTCTCTGAGTTGGGGTTTGGTGGTTTGTTGGTGGTTGGGTTTTTTTTTTTCTTTTTTTGGAGCTGATCAAAATATGTTTTCATCGGTATTAACAACATTCTCCGTCACTTCTCCTAACAGTCGCGGCGCATAAACGCGACACTGCTCCGCAACGAATCGCAGCAAAAATCAGCTCGTTAGCGACAGCAACTTCAGCTCAGCACTTCTCTCTTTGCTTTGCAACACCTTTTCCCCCCTTTTTAGTTTGGTTTGGTTCGGGTTTAACCGCTACTCCCTCCCCAACCTGCCTCTTCCAAGCACCCAGCTGGGGTCCCAGAGTTCTGCAGCCACTCGGGACTGATGGGGATCAGGAGGAGGGACCGAAGGGTGACTGAGGGGGACTGGGGGGAGGCAGCCCCGGGTGCTGAGCCCTCTCCCCATGCTTGCCCGCCGCTGCTGTCAGCTCGCTGCCTGCACTTTAGCTGTCTCTTTCCCAGTCCCTACCCTGTCAGTTTTCTGGCCTGCCAATTTCAACTTGAAGCTTGACTGGGCTGATTTGATGCAAATACCTCCAGGGAAAACCCTGAAACTGATGAACAGTTATGTCAAGTCGATTTTGCACCATCGGGAAAAGGTAACCTCTGCGAGAAAAAAAAACAACAAGGTTAAAGAGACAAGGGCTTTTCACGTGTAATACCACTGCTGCACATCTCGTTCACTGTTTACCATCCCTCAGAAATTGTAACTGTCAGAATTAGTCCTAATTGCAGATGCGAAAGCTGCCATTATAATAAAAACAGAGGCAGTGCAGGCATTAAATGTAGCAGCCTAATTTGTGAGACTACTGAAAAGGTAGAGTAAATGAATATTTCATTACTTTAATTACCAGGGACTACTCTTTTCTTGCTGTCTTATGATAAGTGTTGCTGTAACTAGCAACAGCAAACATCCACTAAAACATAAAGTGCAATAATAGTACTGCTGTCAGGATCGCTGCTTTAAAATACGAGCGGGGGGGGGAGAGAAGGGGGAAATATAATGGTTTATCTATTTCTTAGAGATCCGCAGGAATAGGAGACGGAAACTCGTTTAATGTTAAAAAAAAAAAAAAAAAAAAAAAAAAAAAAAAGAGGCTAGTAAACAGGTTTTAGTCAAAGAAAATAAGGGCTCAGAGGACGGGGAGGGGGTGCGGAGGGTGGGGGGAAAGTTGAGGACACACTTGAAATCCCAGCCCCGGGAGGAGCGGGCGGCAGCGCAGAGCCGCTTCTCCTCCTCTTCCTCCTCCCTCCTGGGAGCAAAGTTTGGGGCTGCTCCGCCGCGGGAGCCCAGCTGGGAGCCGAGGGGCGGAGGATGGGGATGGGGGGGGAGGCGAGGGACCAAGACAGGGGGGGCTCAACCTCCCGGCAGCGGAGGAGAGGGGTACACGGAGAGCGGCCGAACCGCCCCCGCCGGCGGTTCTCACCTCTCCCCGAGGAGGGGTTTGCTCGGCAGCGCCGGGTGACAGCGCCGGGACCTCGGGGGTTGTGTACCCCGTGTCCCCCCCACCCCAAAGAAGCGGTTGACACCTCCGCCCCGGGGAGGGCGAGGCGGCTCCGCGCTCCCCCGCCCAAGCTGCACCGCCCCTGCGGCTGCGGCTCCAGCCCGCTCCGCACCGCGGGCGCGGAGGAGGAGTCCCGGGGGGTGTGGGGATGCTCCTCGGGGGCGGCAGGTTCTCGACCTGCGAGGAGGGCGCGGAACATGTGTCCCCCCCCTCTCCCCCGCCCCGGTTCCTCGCCGCCTCGGATGCCCCGGACGGTGCAGGGGAATCCTGGGGGAGGGAGGCGGCAGCATCCCGGCTTGTGGGAGGCGGGGGGAACTGAGCCGGGGATGCTCTGCCCCGGCGGGGAACAGCTCCGGTGGCCCCCGGGGCCGCCCCAGTTCCCGCGGTTCCACCGCGGAACCCTCACGTCGGGGCCGCCGCTCGCCCGGCCACGGCTCCCGGCCCCGCCGCTCGACAACGGCGGCTCCCGACAGACCCGGGGAAATTTGTCAACAATTCGCAACCGCTCTGGTAATTACATTCCTGGAATCCGCAGCGATAGATGTAAAGATAGGGAGCCGCCTCGACTTTCCGCTTGGAATAATCGTCCCTGTTCGCAGCGACCTATTCCTCCTTCTAGCCCTTCCTAACCAGAGCCTCCCCGTTACGCCTCCTACGCTTTCTACCACCGGGCTCTCCAGAAACATCCGTGACGAGTCGCTGCGCCTTGCTCCTGTCCTCATTCCTCGTCCGAGGAGGCAACAGCTCCCTTCTCTCCTTTGTGTGCCCATCTACCCAACTTTGCCGTCAAAGCCCCGAAAAATATGCAAGGCTTGCACTGCCGCTGAGAAGCAGGACAAAGTTTAACTTCTCTGTTGGCAGTCGGAGAATAACTCCCAGGCAGGATTCGAGCAAAAGATCTGATTTGCTGAATTCTGCTCTTTGATTTGTATTTGTATGTTATTGCTACTGCTAAGGTTGTTGCCAACCTCAATTAGATCACAAATGAGATCAGTTTAATTCAACTCCCAAACTGTGACCTGACCATGGTCTGAAAGTATTCAAAAACGCATTTTAAGCCTTCCTTTGATTTCAAAAGGAATACTGCATGCTTGGTCATTCATACAAATAACATAAAACGTAATTATGGGATGATTTGGCAGATGACATTCCTGCCAAACGACGCTCCATGCCAGATACTGTAATGCTATGGCTGCCCTCCTGGTGCTTGAGCGCACAGCACCCTTGTGTAAGGTGGGAGTAATGGGGTGTGCGCGATACTGAGGTATTTAAATGTATTTGGGGAGGCAAAAGCAATAGCAACGACTGCACCGCGTTAAACCCTCCAGTTAGGAACTGCTGTATCACTTGGAAGGGAAGTGGATCCGCACTATCAAATCTCCAGGAGGCTGTGACAAAGGGAGCTTGCAGCTTGACACACGGGTAACAACATAGCAAACACCTTTAATTCTGTCATGTCTCATACCCTTTGCTTTCTCACACATTTGTGGCTGCTCTAACATTGACACCTACACTTTTAAAAAAATAATAAAAAAAAAAAACCCTCTACAACAAAAATCCCCAAATGAAGTAATCTTACTCGAGCTAAAAAAAGAAACACCTGTGAAGTTATTCTTATGCTCAGCAAAAATAACTAACTTAGTAACTTCTTCTAGTGTCTCAGAAAAGAGGACGAAGCAGCTTTCTCGCCAACAACAAGTTCACTTTGGGGAACATGAAGCCTCCAGAAAACTGATGTCTTTTCCTTCAAAGCCCGGGAGCTCAGAGTTAATGGGAAGCCACTCGTACAGGTTTCCTGGCATAACTTCTCAGTTACTCTGCTGCTCGACCACGAATCCTAAATTTACCTTCCTCTCTCAGCAAGGCTCAACGAGCTTTCCTGGGATATATTTTGGGATATGTTATATACGTGAGGGTAGATACAGAATGTGTATATATGTGTGCGTGCATTCACACACATATAGGTAACCCCTCACTGAAGGAGGAGGAGATGCCTCATAGCTCTTCCCAACCCTGTCGCTGATGGATTGACCCCAAAAGATTCAACTGCCACCTAAAAGATGTGTCAGGTTGAGCGGCTTCAACAGTGCCACCTCCTTGCCTGTGCCCCCCTCCCCAAACACCCCCCACTCCCAGGCCTGGTACCTGCAGGGCACTGGAGTGCACAAGGAGTTAACGCTCTCTCCAGCATTACTGGGTAGGTTAATATCACAGCTGCTTGGTAAAGCATTATCCAGCACCTCACTTAACAAAAGCCTGCTTTTGCAAACAGACTCCTACTTTTCCCCAAGTGTCCAAAGGTGTTTACTGAAGTAAATCTGCCTAAATCCTCCATTGCTTGGGTCATGGGGGTGGTTAGGAGGGTGGAAGGTGTAGAGATAATCTCTTTTTGTAAATTCTGTAAATCTTCTGGGAAAAAATCAGGAATCTGTGTCACATGCTTCTGTTCAACTGGTAACATCTCG
The DNA here is from genome assembly GCA_020746105.1 of Trogon surrucura. Taxonomy (NCBI): domain Eukaryota; kingdom Metazoa; phylum Chordata; class Aves; order Trogoniformes; family Trogonidae; genus Trogon; species Trogon surrucura. Next base: position 78,292,257 of record CM036621.1, read on the forward strand.
GTTAGTGTGCTCCTTAGGAGTGAAATCTGCCATAGCAGCTACAGGAAAATAAGACATCCCTCCCGCTCCTCATTGTTCAAACTGTTCTTCCCTCTCGAAGTTGCTTTAGCACGTTTAATCTATTTGCTGATGGGGGGAAAAAAAAACCTGTTAGGATCTTAAAAGTGGTTTCTGGGGAAAAAAAAATAAAAAAATGGGAAAAAAAATGACAGTTTGGTCGGTAGGAGATAGTGTAGTTGAAAACTTGTCACTTGAGATTTCTGCACTACCCCGGTTATTCCAACACCAGCAACTGCATATTACTTTTTACATGTTGCAAATAGAGGCAAACAACACAGGAAATTTTGACAGCTCTGCCTGAAAGGGCTTAAATACTTCTCAGTAAGCAGGATCCAGTTATAAATAAACCTTCTCTTGGTGAGAAAAAAGTGGCTACGACCAAAGACCTCACCATTTTTTATTTATTTTTTTTTTTGAGAAAACTGTCTGATTAAAAGCACAGAAGAGCTTCTGAAGAACAAACAAACAGATCTGGCTGGGGATGGGGTGGAGGGGGGGAGAGGACGGACAACGACACGGACACAGCGACGGGAGGGGGGGACAGACGGAAAATGTACATGAACGTGACTACGAAACCCCACGAGGGAGCCCAGCGATAGAAACTTCCACAAAATCTCGCCTTCCTCCTTCTCCTCCTCCTCCGTGCGCCGAGGATTTGCTGAATCGCTGCTTTTCCCCGGTGGGTCAGGCCGGCCGCCAGCCCGGGGACACCCCCGCCACCTCCCCCCCCATCTCAGCCCGCAGCATTCCCCCCGCTCCCTGTCCTGCTGAGTGCTAAACCACCCAGTCCGATACTTTAAAAAAAAATAATATATATATATATTTCAGCTGGGTATTTTTTTTTTTCCCCCATTAATCTGCTCGCCGGTGGTGGCCGGGGCTGCCTCACCCCCGGCCACCCCCGCTCCCCAAGGTCACGGTGAGTAAACAATAATAGTAATTAAAACAAAATAATAGGCAGCAGTCAAGAGCTGAGAGTACACACACCTGACCCTAACTATAACAGACTTCTCAGAGTAGAATTTGATCCCTCTCTGACACTTTCTACCTCAAGTGTTAGAGCGAGTGGCCATGAATAGTACAGGCATGCCATCTTGTAACACTATCTGCCTGTCAGAAGAGCCAAGGCTGGGTAGAGCAGGATCTATATAAGGCTTGTAACTAGGGGAAGCCCAACAAACAGCTACAAACACCTAAGTTATTTTACTCAGCCTCCACCCTTCTGCTTTTTTCCCCCCTTCTTCTCACTCTTTTTTTTTTTTTTTTTTTTTTTTTTTTCCTTTTCATCTTGGCTTTCTGTTGCAGAATGCAAATGTAGCCTGCCGGCGGTGAATGGGCTGAATTGTGATTAAGAAGAAGAAGAGCTCCTTTCTTTGTTCTCCCCTCAGGGGATGTTTACTGGGAGAGACACAGCGGATCAGATATGAAAGGCATTCAGGTCAGCATTGATGTGAGCGAAAGTGAAATCATACCTAAGGCATTCAAAAGACCGCCGTGTCAGGGGTTCAGCTAACGGTGCATCTACTGTGTCTTCCCTGTTAGGCACAAAAAAAAAAAAAATCTCCACAAACAGGCATTTTTTAAAATTACAACAAAAATTATATAGAGAAAGGGAGAAAAAAAAAAGTTTTTCCCTTCGCTTTACCTCCCGAGCAGAAGCTACAGGACTTAGTGCTCTTTTCCCCTATGGATCACGGACGGAACAGGTCAACTTGCATTAATTGAAGCTGTTGGGAATCAGCATGGTTTTTAGGGGAAAATTATCTAGTCTGAAATGTGAACCGTTATTTGCAGGCGGACCTATATGTACCGTATCTCTGTCTACGCGATTCATGCAGGCGTAGGTGTACACACATATATACGTGTATCTCTATAGATGAGTCCCAATAAGCTGCACGTCTCATTTATTCTGATACGAAACACGAGCAATCGTTTCTTGCCTCCCTCAGAAGCAACTTCAACGATAAAGGACAGTGTGGCATATCAAAACAGCACAGCACACCTTAAAAAAGTAATCTTTTATTGACTTGGAAACTCCTAGAAACACTTTGGTGAAAGCTCACAGTGCAAGAGGATGGTAATCGCAGGCGTAAGAAGTTAGTACACAGCTCTTTAAGTTAAACTGCTTCAAGAAAAAGTCTAGGCATCGTGGGTTTTTTTTCATTAAAAATGCTTGATGAAGAAATATTTGGACCTTACTTTTTTTTTTAAAAAAAAAATTTATACTTCTCACAGCCTAGATATTCTCGCAATAGACTTTCAAAGTGGCTAACTGACGCTGTTGGCATAAACAGAGATATGTAAATATATAGGGGAAAAAAATCGCAAATTACAGTTAAGCATACAAAGAGTTAGGAGGTGGCTCCGTTTACAGGGGCTGAATTGAAAATGAAAACGACAAATCATTTTCAAAAAGCCTAAAAAAATATAAGGGACAGGACTGGATGTCGTGTGCAGTAACCATCCCCACTATTCTGAATCTGTTTCCACCTTCAGAACCTTAGTTAAAATACATTGTTTGCCTAATGCTCACAACTGCTTTGATGGTGACGTTTAATTCTGAAATATTTTCAACTAGTGTTTCTGCATCGCAGATTTCTCTCCTTTTTCTCTCTACTCTAAAAAGACAACTAAAGAGCAATCAAAAAGGTGTCTGACTTGGCCATTCAGACAATTGCACCCTTGTGGGAATGCTGGAATGAATGGTACAGTGGACACCCCAGCACTATTGACGTTATAAACATGTAAATGAAACACATTAGGGCAGACAATCAATTGTCTGTGAGCACTGCAAACCTGCACTCCCTTTCTATGTGACAGGCACAAAATAGTGTCTACCTTGGGAAGCCATGGTCTTGGAGAAAAAAAGGACAAAGAGTTCTCTTTCAAAGAGGAGAAAATGCACCTTAAAAGCACTGGGATAATGCAGATGCCAAAAACTGTTGTGAGGCGAAGAATTTCCTATTTCTTGGAATGAATGTGGGGCTGCTGTAAAAGAATCAACACCCTTCTTTCCACTCTAAAGGGAGACACACATTTTTCTTGGGGAATACTACCAGCCTGTCCTGAGAGCTTGCATCTTAGTCTTCCACATATTTTCCCTACCTTAGGCAGTTGACTAGGTATAATTATCAATAATTAACTTGTAATGATTTCCTTAATTTTTTCTTCTCCTTTTCAAATGTGGCTTTCCTATGCATCAAATGTATTTTCTTATAGCAATCAGAAATTCTCCCGAAAAGTTTCCCTGCATGCAATAAGCAAAAGCCAGGAGGTACCGAATGGTCACAAATGGCAAACAGAAAAACAGACACTAATCTCCAAATTCGCTGGGTTTCTGTAAACTCAGAGTGAAATAAATACATCAGTCTTGACACAGAAAACAACCTCCTTTGCTCCATGTCACAGCTCAGTCTGGACAGGAATCCGCACCGAGAAAACGTAGCCAGATAATCATTACGCCCTGGCTACTCGCATTTATGGCATTAATTTTTAATACCTATCTCCAGGTGCTTTTCTGGAGGTAGCACATTTGTCTCCCTAGCCAGTAACCAACTCTGGAAGGAATCTCCTCGTAACGGATTCCCAGCCTTGCACAGGTCCCCGGGAACAGGAGCGCTCCCAGATGCCCGCTCTGCCTTGTGCCACCTGAATTTCACAAAAAGCTGCTTTCCTCCTCACACCCGAGCCTCAGTCTAGCTACCTCCAAACTTCTCCAGGCAGGGAAGACAAGCCTCACTTCCCACTCACTAAAGGCAGCAGGCAAGCTTGTTTTTTTTTTTTTTCTTCCCCCCACCCCCCCTCGCTTTCAAGTGGGAAGTGAAGGAGGTTTTTCCCCCTTCCCCAGCATCCCCGAAAGGAGGGTGGGTGGGTATCTTTTTGGGAAAGGCTCTGAGCAAGTATAATCGTGTCTGCTTGTTTGGTCTGTGTTCTCCCTAGGAGCAGACACCCTGGAAACATTGAACTTTTCTCCCTTTTCTTTACAACTGGAAGCGAGATGGCAAAGGAATCAAAGAGAGCTGTTTACTGAAACTTTGGGGTAAATTAGATCCAACTTTCCTCCCTCTCCCTCCTCCTTTCTGGGGATTTGAATTTTATTTTATTTTTTATTTTATTTTTGCAAGGAAGGGGGAAGAAAGAGAAAAACCCAAAACAACAAAAACCCCAAACCACCCAACAAACGCCATACCACAAGAAGGAGAGAGGCAAGGCAGGGCACTCGGCCGGCCGGACAGCGCTGCCTGCCCAGACCCCCGCTCCGCACCGTTCCGCACCACACCGCACCGCGCCGGCCGCCAGCGCAGCCCCCGCCTCCGCGGGGCGCCCGTGCGGAAAAAGGGGCTCGCTGCCCTCTCCTCCTCCTCTTCCTCCTCCTCCTCTGCCGCGACTTCTTTCCCGAGCGAAAGTGCCGCGAAGTGAGTCAGGCGCTGGGAATCATCTGACTGAACTTCCCGGAGCTCCGCCGCATTCCTGGGCTGCCGCTCCGCGCACCTCCCGCCCCCTCCGCCCCGCTTTCGGGGTCCTCTCCTTTCCCATCCTCCGTCCTAACCCACCCCCCCCTCCCTTCCCCTCCCTCACTCCCGGGGGGGCTCACCCCTCATTGATTTCCATATCGCCTCTCTCAGCTTTCCAACTTCCCCCCCGCCTCCCCCGCACACCTCTCCTGCACTCCAGCAGCTCTGAGCAAACCCGTTATCTTGGAAAATCCCGAGCTTTCTTCCTTTCTACCTTATTTAGCTCCGCCGTAATTTTATCCAGCCCCGGTACCTAATCCCGAGCCTTGCCCATCCTCGCACACACGCAGGGACACGCACACAGGCGTGGAGCCCACTCAGGCATTAGTTGGATTATTCTATTTTGTCCCCGTCTGCAATTTGTATGTGATTGCACTCACACTCCCTAGCTTCCTTGATGACCATATATGTGTATATACATATCTATTTTTTAAATGGCTTTTAAATATTATTTTGGTTCTGCTGCGTTTCTAAGGAATTTCTGCCTGATTTCGATAAGCATCACCGTTTCTGGTGTTATCAGCAAAGCCACAAGCTCAGAAGTGACATCTTTTCCACGAATCCAGGAAAGAAGAAAAATCCACTCAGTTCAGATAAATCCTGGGCAATTCCCAACGGGAAAGGCATTGGATACGTGCTTGTCGAGAAAGAGAAAATGAAAAAAAAAAACCCTCACCAACCCTAACCAAGCCTACCCTCGCTCGTCTACCTGCTTCTTAGAACCAGGATATTTCTCACCCAGAAATGAATGAAAGAAACAAATTATGGGGCACAAAGAGAAAAGAGTGGACAGACAGAAACTCGAGAATTATTTTCCCCCCTCCCTTCTTGGCCAGAGCAAGCCACTGAAGGGAGAAGTTAGACATTCGCGTAACCAGCGTACACACTTGAAGTTTGCAGGATCTTTAAGTGGTTACCTTAAAAATCGCAATTAAACTTTCGACTCACAAGTGTGGTAGCTTCCCAAGTTAGTGCAGTTCCGCGAAAACACACTTCTTTTTTTTTTTTTTTTTTTTTTTTGCCTGTGAGCAACAAGAATCTGTGCCACCTCGGTCCATACGTGTTCCTAAAGACCTGGCTGCAACAACAGGGCGTGCAGGCTGCAGTCCTGTTGTCCTGGGCAAACAGAGGCTTCCAGCTTTATATTTTTATGTTTTTTCTTTCTTTCTTTCTTGGGAGGGGGGTGCGACTCAAATCGCGTCGAGAAAATATTAAACGCGTAGACGCATCCCTCATCACAGAGCATGTGATGGGTTTAACACGCTAAACTAACAATCTTGTATGAAAAAGCAAGGAGGCTGAAGAAGAAGCAAACCCCCTCAAACACTCAGAATATTCTTTACTGCAAAAGAGCACTTCTGGATGCGTTGCTTTAAATCTCATTCTCTTTTTCTCTCAAAAATGACTGTTTAACATAAGAAAAAAGGCTACTTGACACAAAGCTTTTGTTATCCAGTTGATCAGCAACGTGCTTTAGATACTTGTAAGGGGAAAAAAAGCCCCACAACAGACATTGATTTTAGAAAATCAATAACCAACATTTAATAAAAAGAACAGAGGAAACACAAGAGAGGAGAGGGAAACATTACGTGTAATTTTAATGTCTACTAAATTACCCAGAGATGAGGGGAAGGGGAGGTCTCCTCTGTGAGGACCACCTTAAATAATGACAGACACAAGAGTAAAGGGTGGTGGTGGAGGGGGAGAGACTTTAAAAAAAGATAACAAGGAACGGATCCTTGGGAAGCTGCTCGGAATATATCATTTTAGTTGTGTTTTTTTTTTTTCTTTTTTTGGTAATACTAAGCCAAGCAAATAGATCAAAGACAACACAAAGGGAAAAGCCAGTGTAACATAACGAACAGTTTCTGACTAAAATTCCTCTATCACTCCCCCATATGGCTCGACGCCTCCACCACAACAAGAAAAAGACACACGCACACACGCACACACTCACAACCTAGAAGAGAGGGAAAAGGGGAGGGGGGGGGCCCAGGATCATTTGTTTCTAATCAACATTCTCTTGTCTTTATGGTTTTTTTTGTTGTTGTTGTTGTTGTTGTTGTGTGTGTGTCCCCTCCTCCGCTCCCCCTCCTTCCACCTCTCACTTAAATGAAGTAGCTGAGTTCTAAGAGCGTGGGTTCAGGTTCACGCAAAATATCTTTCCTTCCTCCGGCTCCTCGAGAGGAAAGTTGTTGGAAAGTGGGGCCGGGACGGGCATGAGAGGGGCTGCGGGTGGGGAGAGGGAAGCTGGTGGCCGGGGAGGGGTGATGGGCTGAGGGGGTGGGAAGACACTATCAGCCGGAGGAGAAGGCAAGAAAACTAAGGGAGGGACGGGGAGAGACGGAGAAAAAGAGAGACCCACAACCAGTGAAAGCTGCCAAATGTGAAAACAGCCCAGAACACCGCGTCCCACTGCGCCCCGGCCCTCCGCGGCCGGCGGAGACCGGGGGAGAGGGCAACTATGGACAATTGGGCACCGAACTCATTAGTATTATTAATTATTAGGGAGGAGGAAGTTTCATTTTCGAGTGCCTAACAATAAATTAAAAAAAAAAAAAAAAAGGAGAGAGAGAGAGTCGCTAACTCGGTGCCAGCCTGCCTCGGGGTTCTCACGCTGCCGGTTTTTTTTTTCCCAGGGCCGGCTGCCCTCCCGCCCCGCTCCGCGCCTCTCCGCGCCACCCCACCTCCCGGCTCCGCGCCTCTCCGCTCTCCCCGACCCTGACAGCGCCCAAAACAGAAAAAAAAAACCCAAACAAAAAACCAACCAAACAAAAAAAAACCGGCGGGGGGGAACCGGGCCGATACCTCCCCCCTCAAACCCCGCCGCTCCGCCCGCTCTCCGCCGCCGGCCGCGGGGGGAACCGGCCCGCCCGCTCCGCGCCCGCGCAACAAACTTTGGGGCGCGGCGGCGCGCTTCTACACCCCCCCCACCCCCCCTCCCCGCGCCTCCTCTCTTCCTCCTCCTCCCTTTCACATTCCTCACACACACACCCCTCCCTCAACGCTCCCGCGGCCGCGCAGCCCACCGCGGGACGGCCCCGCGGGCGCGGAGGGAGGCGAACCCCGGGCGGGCGTCGCTGCCGCCGCCGCTGCCGACCGGGAGGGCGCCGTCCCCGCCGGTCCCCCCCCCCCCTCCCTTCCCTTCCATTTCCCCGTCCTGCAACCGGCTTCCCCCCCCGCCCCGCTTCCCCCCCCCCCTCCCTCCTTCTCCGCGGCGGAGCCGGCCGGTAAAAAAAGTTTGCTCGGGGGGGGCGGCTTACCGTTTTTCCTCCGGGGGTTGGCTTGTTTTCGCCTCTTACACCTGGGGCCATCCGCCATGATCTGCTGCTTCATTGATAAGAGTGGATCAGATGGCAGTTCGCATGGGCTCGACTCCCTGATTCAGCAGCACGCAGGCTCTACGTTAAACGACCAAACACAGCAACAATGTGGGCATTGGTATATCCCATTTAAACGCAGGGCGCCAACGGGGGGGACCCGAATTTGCACCCGCAAAAGGACCCATCCACGCACAAGGCGAGCTTTGCCGTGCCCGGGGGAGGTGGGACGCAAAGAAGGAGCGGGCTTTCCCCCCCACCTCCCCCCCCACCAACACACCCCCCTCCCCCCCCCCCCCCCCCCCCCCGTTCACACCACCCCCCTTTCTTTCTCTCTCTCTCTCCCCAGCCGGGCAGATTTCTTCTCGATTTATTTATTTAATTAATTTTTTTTTCGGTCGCGCTCTCTGTGTGTGTCTCCCCGTGTGTGTGTGTGTGTATTGCACCAGCAAAGCAGATCAGAGAGAGAGAGAGAGAGAGAGAGAGACAAGAATTACATCTCAAATGAGTCATAACTCATGACCGTATGAGGGAATGCACAGCTTTTTTACAGTAGGCTGTTTGACTCAATGCTAGGCGGACCGTTTCCTCCTAAAAGTACTTTAATTTGACATTAGAACTTCTCCGCTAGCCTTCTCTCCTTCTCCCGGCTTTAATTCTTGCTTTTCTTCTCCCCCCCCCCCCCCTCCGCCAAAGTGCACTCCAGCAAAGTGATAAGAGCAGAGGGAAACATGGCTCTCCCCTGTCCTTTTGGGGTAAAGCACAGCACGGAGACCTCCCCCTCCCCCTAACAACGAGGAGTGTAATTATAAACCTCTGTCACCTTTTTAGTCAGTTTGACAATATTCAGGGTTTCCCCTGCCCCTTAGTTAAACAAAGCTTCGGAGTGTCAATTTTTTTTTCCTTTTTCTTCCCAGAAAAGAAACAGAAATCAAAACTACCGCTGTCAGAGTTTTCAGGTTTTCAGTTGGGTTTTTGTGTGTGCTTTTTTTTTTTTTTGTTGTTGATGTTGTTCGGTGGTTTGTTAGTTTTTTGTTGGGTATTTTATTTTTTTTTTAACTTGTAAACTTTTGGACCTACTGTGTGCTCGGGCTGTGCAGGAGGCTCTATCTGTCAAAGGGAGAGGGCAGGAGCGCTTGGTTTGCTGCAAGAACGCTCCTGAAACTCAGTCCATCTCGAAGAAGATGCTGTTGCTTTAAAGATGCGTTGACTTGAGGATTAGTTTAAACAGGGGGCTATAAAAGATGTAACAGATGCAAACTGTAAAACAAGGGCAATTAACCCTTGCTCTCCTGAGCAGGATCCCCCCTCGCCTTCGCATCTATTGTCTCCTCCTGCCTTGAGAGTTTTACATGAAACCTAAATAAAATGTTAACTGCCTCAATAATTTTAATATATATATTCTTGCAAGTTTTTTTTTTTCTCCGCCTTTTTTTTTTCCCTTTTCCCTTCCCTTGTGTCTTTTTACTTTGCTGGAGCTTCACACCAAGACTGAGCAGTGAAGTGTGCTGCTGCTAGGTCTTTTTATTCTGCCTGAGCTCTCTCCTCAGACGTTTGCGGTTATAAAGCCTGCTTGGCTAAAAAAAATATAAATAATAAATATTAAATAAAATCTCCAAGCAGGTAAGAAGATGAGAATATTGAGAGAGTGTGTGGCGGGGTCAGGGTGTTTACTCACACTCTCCTGCTTGGGATTCCGCCTGGACAGAGTGAATTGGTGGCTCTGTGGATGTATGTGGCTGAGGAAGGAAGAGGCTGAGAAATGTGCTAGAAACTTTAGTATTTGCCAGTTATTCCCGATCCTGGAGTGGGTAACGGTGGCATCACCGCCGCAGATCTAGCAGGAGATGTAGCGGAGAGGGGAGGACAGGAACTGAGGCGAGCCGGGACCCTCTGCCTGGCTCGGCAATTGGCGTTTTAATGCAAAACGACCAATGGTGAATTGTTTTAAACGTCTTTCCCTACCTTCCCTGCTCTTCAACCTCCCGCAGAAAGTTGTCAATAATTTTAAACCTGCAGATCTCGAGAACGTTTTCCTTCCCAGAGTACTGGCTATCTTTTTATTTTTTTTTTGATTTTTTTTTCTGCTAAACGACTTTTAAGTTCCAGTCAGTACTTTCACTTCTTCCTTTAGGATCCCAGAAGTTAAGGTGTTACTTCACCCAAATTAAATAAAGAAATGAAACTAACTAAGCAGACAAAACAGCAAACTTTCTGTTTGGGGAAACACATCCTTTGCCGGGGAGCCCTGCCCGGGGCTGGGGCTCCAGCGGTGCCCGGCCGGGCTAGCTCTGCAGGCTCAGGGCGTGCAAAGCATTAACAGGTACCTGCAAACTTTCCGAGCTGTGAAACGTGAAATAAAAAGAGCAAGAGGTGGGTGGGGGATGTTGGTTGGTTTTTTTTTCACCCCCCTTTTTTTTTTTTTTTTTTTCAGGAGGACGAAGTCCCTTCCTAGCACTAAAACTTTTGCTGCTCCGTTGTAAAAGGTACCTCCCGTACCTGGCTGACAGGTAAGGGGAGCGGGGGTGGTCGTGGCACAATCCCGGAGCGCCCCGAAATGCTCACCCCTTCCCGGAGCGGTACCTAAGTGACTTCAGGTTTCGGGTGAAAAAAAAAAAAAAAAAAAAAAAAGAAGATAAAAAGGGAGGTTTTTCGCTCCAAGTATAAACAAGACAGAAAAAAAAGCCAACATGCTTAAAATATAAAATATTATTGAAATTAAATAAGCCCGCTAGTGCGTGTGGTGGTGTGAGGAAAAAAAAATTAAAAAGGGAGGGAAAAAAAAAAGGGGAGAAAATGGAATTAAATTCCGAACCTACCTGCGAAGTCTTGTTTGTAGTTTTGGCCAGAAATGGTGAGAAGAAAAAGCATGAAGAAGCCGCGAAGTGGAGGAGAAAAGGTGAAGGGAGATGCAGCTCCTGGAGAAATTGTAAAAAGCCTTGCAAAGAGTTGTCGGAAGGACCGTTATTCCTGCTGGGCAGGTTAGGACTGATCTCTTTCTGCCACTCCAGGAAACACAAACCTGGGGACGGACTGACGTGTTACGCCTCTTCTAATGACATTTTTTTCTTTTTCTTTTCTGTAGGAGCGAGAGGAGAGACCCTGAAACACACGCCACCTATCTTTGTGGGGAGGGATAATTGAAGAGCACCAAACGTGAGCATCATGTGGAAACGTGATCGCCAAGTTTCTCTCTGGGAAAGGATCTGGGATAGATTATACCTTGAAGTCTCCGCGAACGCTTTAGCGGCAGAAATGCAATTCCACCTCCTCCCGCCCGCCCCCCGCCCCGCGCCCGCCCCCCGCCCCGCCGCTCCTTTCTCCGCGCCGCTCCGCGCCTCTCCGCGCCCCGCCGCCGCGCTTCACCCCGCGGAAACTCAACGCCACCCGGCACCGCATCCAACCCCTGGGGGGGCTGCAGCCCCTGACACCCACCCCCCCGCCGGCTGCATCTCTTCCTCCCACCCCCCCGCGGCGCATCGTCTCTCCCCCCCACCTCGGGAACATATTCCCCCCCCCTCTCTAGGCTGCATCTTCTGCCCTTCTACCCCCCCTTCACCTCCCGGGGGGGGGGGGGCCGTCTTGCTGCCCCCCCGGCTGCATCCCCTTCCCACCCCCAGGGCTGGATTCCCCGCCTTCAAGCGAGATCTGTGCCGGACACCCCCCCTTCCCCCCCGGCAGCAGGATCCCGCCGGATCCCTTGCCCCCAGGCTGGATCCCTGCCGGTTGCACTCCCCCATCCCCGGGCGGGATCCCTGCCCCCTCCACCCCCCCTCCCCCGGCGGGATCCCCCCCGCCTCTCCCGCCGGTGGAGCCGGCTGGGGCCGCATCCTGCGCCCGGCGGCCCGCACCGTCCCGGTTCCCAGCCCCTTTCGGAGCTCTCGCTTCTTGCGGAGGGGAAAACTTACCCTAACAATAAATGCCTAGAAACTAAACTCTGTTCGGGCACTGCAAATAAGCTGCTGACTGACTCCTGCTCGGTTTTGGTGCCGTTTTATTTTTATCCTTCACGCGTTTCTTTGGGGGCATTTTTTTCTCCCCCTTTCATTTCAGCACTCGTCCAGGTTATTCGAACAGTCAGCTAAATCTGATGAAAAAAAAAACCCCAAGAAACCGAACCAAAAAAAAACCCCAAACAACACCCAAACCCGTGCTGAGATCTTACAGTCTATCTGTTTTGTTCACAGATACGGATCAGGGGTGAGATGGGTTCTCTTCCTGGCTCTGCTCTCCCTTGGAAGTAGCTGGATGGGCAGAGACAGGGCGGACGGGTAAAGCGTGGGACTGAACTTCAGGGAGGTTACAAGTTTTTCACCTTTTTCAAGTATTAAAATTAAAATAAAATTACATATAGAAAAAAAAAAAAGAAGAAGGAAAAAAAAAAAGAAACCCAGACTCCACCTTTGCACTGAAGGGATTGGTTATGCAAATATGGAAGGGGTTTCCTGGCAAATACAGCTTTCTACTGTATGGTTAATTAAATCATCACTCAAAAGCCTTCCAATGTGACGCTTCTGTCGTAATCCAATCAGGTTACGTAGGTCCTAAACAAGAAAGATATTTTCCACATCTGGAAGTCAGCAATTTAGCAAGTACTGCACATTATTAACCAATTCAGAGCCCACTTCCCAGGGGGATTTTTTTTTTTTTTTTAAAGTTTAAGTGTTCTTAGCCAATGCTCTGCTGCTTTGTTAATCAAAAAGCTGGTTTACACTGCACGTAACTGAGAACTAATATCGAAGTAAGTAAAGGCAGCCCGAGCTGGGGATGCTGAGCGAAGGCGTCTATCTGTGAAGGGGGCTGATACGGGCTGAGCCTCGATCCGCTCATGCCCAACTCCCAGCACAACCCGCAGCCGTTTCTCCCTCTCAAACGAGCTCGAAATAATCTCAGTGCAAAGATAAACTTCACATCTTGCCTACTCGTACTCGGTCCTCTCCGAAGGTAAACGTGGAGCTGCCCAAAGGGCTGTGTTAAAGAGCTGCGAAACAATTTCCCTCCTCTGACAAGAGTTAAATCTATTACAGTATTTTTTTTCCCCCGTCCTTTTCTTTTCCTCCTTCCCCTCCTGAAGAAAACTGAAACAAATGGCACACTGATCCGACACTATACTTTTACTTACATTAGGCTAAGATAAACTGCTCTTGAACTGTGCATTGAATGTGTGCCTAAAGCAAGAACTGGAATGTGAGCACAGTAGGCACTAAGCGGTTGCACTCCAAAATTGCTCCGGCTCAGAGAACACCTTCCTGATGCTCAAACACCGCCAAGGAAGGAAGGGGAGACCCCCCCCCACCCCCCCGCCCTTCACCCTCAATGTGTCTTTGCAGCTCATCAGAGCCACCGAGATGGATTTTTTTTTTTTTTCCCTTTTGGTCATCTGTTAGTAAAATCTGCCCATTTGGAAGGGAGAGGATGTCTCTGGGTGATGCGGGAAGGGTGGGGGGTTCCAGGGCAGGATGCGGGGGGTCTTGAGACCCCCCAGCCTGCCAGGGGCGGGAGGGGTCCTGGGAGAAATAGCCACCAAAATTCCCCTTTTCTAGATGTTCCCCCTTCCAACCCTGAGCGGCAGGAGGAGTTTGATAGGGGTTAGACAGGCTGCGCGCTGCCTGCGCGGGGTGTACGCGGGGCCCGGCCAGCCTGGCTTCCGCAGGAGGAAGAGGAGGAGGAGGAGGGTGCGCAAGGGCTGTCAGCCACGGAGCGGCTTAGAGCAAATCTGCCTGCAGACCTGACGGGCTGCTGTCGCGGAAATCCTTAATTATGCAAAGGTGGGAACAGGGTTCTCTGATGTTTTTATTGTTCTTTTTAATTTTATATTTGCTTTTTCCCCCCATCCCCTGGTACGAGTCAGTTTAGCTTTGCTGAAAGTTTTGTTGCCACCGTTTGCTAAATGCCAACGTTATTTTCTTGCAGGATGTATGACCTGTCCCTGCCTAAATATACCTATATACACAGAGACATATCGCACACGCAGACCAAGTGATGATATCTTAATGAAATATATAGCACAGTGCAAATATCCTGAAATCAGATTCAAGTATTATTAATTTGAATTAGATCCTCTCAGATCCAGAAGACACTGCCTATAAATCAAGGGCAGTCTGGCAATTCCTTAAAGAGCTAAACTGAATTTAGATGCACATGATAAAAAGAAAGAAAAAGAAAAAAGTGAATGCTAATTACTGACTTACTCGGTCTCCATTCACCCATGTTTTATAAGAGCAAAAGGAAAAAACAAAACCCAACCATCGAGTTCTCAAAATAAATTAATCCCGTTACAAACGCCTGACATATTGTTCATACATTTCCAGATTACAAAACGAGAGGATGAACCAGAGATTAAGAGAAGCTGCAGCCTAACCTGCAATAGGCAGGAGTGCTGTCGATATTGTGTCATTAAAATACATATATCTGCAGCTACACTGAAAAAACAAACCCTCAGACCGTGTGATGATGCTCGAGGGCTTTAAGGAACATGTTGGTATTGTCAGTTAATCCCTATTCATAATTTTGCAGACTGTTCTTTCAGCCCTCAATCTCACAGTTTCCCCAGCTCTGAAGTGCCTCGGCAGGGCTTGCATCGGAGCGATAAACTGCTCTGATCTTTGCAGGAGTGGCATAACACCCAACCTTATTAGATGTTATTTTAATGTGGTATGTGGGGATGTGTTGTGGGGTTTTATTTCCTTTTTCTCTTTTCCTCTTTTTCTCTTTTTTAATTTTTGGACACTGGACATAAACATTTAGCAATCAGCTAAGCCCTTCTGAGATGGAATTTAACCTTAATCCAGGCGATGATTTCCTGCCCGGCTCTGAACTAATAAAGGGCGTGCAGCTTCTTTAGGAAATAATGACAGCCTATAGATCCTGCCTTTATCGAGGTGGTGCTGGCAGCCAAGCTCCCAGCCCCTTCACAGTCAGCATCCCCACACAGAGCCTGTGTCTCCCTCTATGTTAAACTTTTGCAAATACGATGCCTTCCCAGCCCTATCAGTTTGAAAAAACCAAATAACCAGACTCAAAATATCCTCACAAACCCCAGTGTAAGATACTCAGCGCTGTGTCTTGGAGGTGGTTTTAAGGGCATTCCTCTGGGTGTGGGTTTTCCCTCTTTTCCTCAAGTTTTTCTACTTGGAAATGCAGAAAAGTGAGATGGGAGCAGCTGGGTGATCCTGGTGGAAACCTGCTTGAGAGATGCCACGGCCAATGCCAGCCATCTCCTCCTCCTCAGTGGGTTTCCCTTCGGCCACCAAAACCCACCAGGGTAGAGATAACCCCCCCACCCTGATATAACACCATGTAGGGCTGTAGAGCCAGCCAGGGGCAAATCTCATTGCCAGAAGTGCATTACCACAAGAAAGGGGCTGTGCAGAGAGACATCCCCCCTCCTTGAACCCCCTCAAACACCCAGGTGTGATGGGCAGGGGAGGGGACAGGCCCTGGAGGACCTCGGCCTTCTGCTGAGAACTTCTGCCATAGTGGCTGGCGGCATGGGCTGGAAGGACGATTCTTGGCCTTATTTATTTCAGTGTGTTTTCTTTTTCCCTAGTGCAAGGATAAGTAACAGGGAGAACATTTCTGTGCCCGTATGGAAGGAGGTAAATTGAGGGGATAGCAGCAAAGACCCTCCAGCTAATAGGTTTCAACAAATACATTTTAGAGGCTGGTGAAGACAGTGGTTTAACACCTCTCAAAACACATCAGAAGCTTTGAGGCTTTTGCAGTGGGTCCTTCATAGGCAGGGCCCTCTGATATTTTCCCCAAAGTGTGGAAACCTTCCTGCATTAGGGATTAAACATCCCTGTAAAAGGAACCCAGACGAGATGCAGCTGAGCCTGGGGAGAACATCCTTCCCCCCCAGCACCGCTCCGCCAGGGGAGAGGCTGCCGCAAGCTCCGGGCTCCCCGTGGGTGCTGGCTGCTTCTCATGCACACATCTCTGGGGTGCAGAAGCTGCCCTTGCCTTGGGAAAAAAATTGAATTTTTTTTTTAAAACAAACAAAAAAAACCCCCCACCAAACCCCAAACAAAAAAAAATGCTGGGCTGGGTTTATTTTCTGCAGTCACCTGTGGTGGTAGAAGATAAAACAGGATGGAATAATTTTTCTGAGCAGGGTAAGCCCTACGGGGCCCCAACATGCTACTGGACACTTTAGCTCAATACAGGTGTCCCTATAAACTAAGATTTAGAGAGTAAAGCCATTTATTTATTTATTTATTCAGATGGAGGAAAGGGCACAGAGGAGAGGAAGAAAAGGTCAGGGAACGACTTTCCCCCCCACCCGCTGATGAGGTATTTGGGAAGAAACCTTTTGAATCAACATTCCCAAAGTTTTTGAGTTCCTCTGCGGAAAACCCATGTAGGGATAGGATATGAGCCAAAAGTGAGGGAAAAGATTGTCTGGCTTTAATTTATCTATCCCTGGGCACTTCTAACAAGCAGATCTCACTGTAATATTTAATCCCGTGCGAGTCCCAGCACGTTAAAAGTGAATCTCCCTCACGTATTTTTGTTAAATTTGTCATTTATAACGTCACTTCTGGTGGCTTCGAGCTGCTCGGCTCCAGTTCACAACGTCTGTCTGTCTGTCTGTGGCAGGAGAACCACATCCACAGGACCCGAACCCGCTTCTCAGGCCGAGCAGAGGTGAGGGCAGGTGGGTGGGTGAGCATCCTCCTGCCACCGTCCCGCTCCATGAGATGGGAAAAGGTTTTTTCCTTCTCTTCTGGGACCGGCTCTGAAGTTTGGACACATTTCTTGGCTCGGTTGGCAGTGATTAAAATTCGCTGCTCACTTTTGTTTGTAGTTGGTTGTTTACTTTGTTGAATTTTTAAAAACTTGTTAGAATGCAATTGAACACAGATTCAACAGTATTTAGGCTTGAAAAATAAAGATGCATTAGAAAGATGCCTATTATGCTTCAGAATTATTAATTGACATTTTTATGATGAATAATTAATCATTTGAATAATTTTCGTATCTCTGATCTGAACACATATTTGCATATCTAATGTCTGATTTTAAATGTGGTTTCTTTAGTTGCATTCTCCCAGGACAAAGACATGAAGTAAGTAACATCCTAATGCAAAACTTTTTTTTTTTTTCTTTGCAGTTGTAAAAGTATGTTTATTGAAATGTAACTTTCAGTCTAGTTATGAAGCTGTTAATAATCTATGCATGACATATATGCATTAATAAAACCACGAATCTTCCCCATATGAGCACATTTAAGCCTCATTTTCTTAAATACAGTGGTAAAGTCTCCTGCAACACACACACACACGTTACTTAAAACCTTGCGGGGTTAAGCTAGGAAACCATAAAGAAATATCTCAGATAAGCAGCGTTCCCTTCTTGTTTATATGACACTTAATGAGAAGACCAAAGGTTGTTTCAATTTGAGGTGTTTGAAGTATCGAGGGCTCTTTATACACATTTTTACCGTGTCCTCCCAGTGAGACAACATCACTATTTTCTCATTATATTTTAATATGCCTAAATCATAGCCCTCAAGACTATGCCCCCGTGTCGCTCGTAGCCGCTGGCGATAAGGGAACAACACGAGCTGCGGATCAGTTGTAAGTTGGTCAGCAAATAGGTGCAAGTTCTGGCTCTTGTTGTGCAACCCTGCTCGGCGTTGAGTTGGTACGAGCTACATGGGGAACAGAAACGAGGAAGGGCCAGCCAGACAAACCCATAACCCGAAAGGTATAAAAATAAACAAATAAAACGATTTAGAGGCCTCTGCTCCACTGCCTCCGACCGCTGGTTAATTATTATAGTAGCACTGCTTGAACAGGACCAAGGAGTTGCCGGGTCTGAGTTTGATTTATTACGAAATGAAGGCTTTTAGGCATTTTTATTTAGTGGCACATTTAAAGCTACAGGGGGCCCAAATAGTTTGAATATAGGTTGTTGGCTCCTTGTTGTCATACTGGAGGATCAGGGTGACAGATGTTCTAGAAATACCTTAAATTGACGTAGTACTCTTCATGCTTAAGGTATTAAAGAAATAACACCAAAACGGAGGCACAAATACATGCTAGTCCTTAAATTTGCTTAGTGGCATCTATACATGAAAGATAGTACATGTAAAAAGTAAAACTAAAATAAAAACTTTTAATATTTATTTTTTTTTTCTACACTGACTATTAAAAAATACACCCAAAAGATGGTGCCTTTTTTAATTTATGGTGGAAGTATATTATAGAGACTATGGTAATCTAGTGGGCAATATCTGACAGACAGATACTGTATAAAGAAGCTGTGAAATGTAGTTCTCAGAACAGGCTGAAGTTATATTGAATAGGATGTTTAGCGGTTGCATATGCTCAGTGATAACAGATTTATTTTTTTTTTTTTCCTGGGGGGGTTGAATTTGTAGCAGCAAGAGCAATAAACTTGAGCAACACTTGCAGGACTGGGGACCTGGCTCTGAGCCCGGTGTCT
Source organism: Trogon surrucura (assembly GCA_020746105.1). Lineage (NCBI taxonomy): Eukaryota > Metazoa > Chordata > Aves > Trogoniformes > Trogonidae > Trogon > Trogon surrucura. Next base: position 78,310,600 of record CM036621.1, read on the forward strand.
GGACTTGCCATCGCTTTGGCCATCGGGGTTGTGGCAATGGTAGCAAGCTCCTTGCAAAGGTACAAGATGGGAACTGGGGTTAAAACTTTGCTTTTTGGTTCTAAAAGCAGGAGAGAAAACAAACAGCATCGCGATGGCCCCACGCTTTTTTGTAAAGGGACAGGATCCCTTTTGGGGTTGGGGCCACCTCTTGTCGCGGGAGGAGCAGAAATACTGGGGTGAAGTCACCTGGCACTGAGAGCATCAGCCAAAGCCCCTCAGATGCTGTCATGAGGCTGAAAAAAAAAATTGTGGTGGATTTATTAACATGGAAAATGGAGATTTTTGTTTTGTTTTGTTTAAACCACATTGAAGAGCAAATATAAATTATATTATTACACAGTAGCCCCTGATCTACCTATCTGGGACTAGATCAATTTTACTTTTCCCTGATTTTCTCAGTGTCTCACTATTTTTTCCACTGGTTACTGATTAAGCTAAGAGGTGAAATTACTGGCAGAGAATCCGGGTGCAAAGCCGACATTTCGATGCCCATTTGAAAGTTTCAGAGTCGATCGATTGCCCCAACTCTTATCACCTTCCCAGGGGAAACATTTTCTTCTCTCTGTGACTTGAGGAGATTTTCCTGCATATTTGAAAATCTGCAGAAACACAGGGGTTACAAAGATATTTAGAAAATCCCAAATGGCTTGAAACAATTAGATACTGCAGCAGAATTTTGCAAAAAAAAATCCACACGTACAGAATTACCCAATATCTGCAAAATAACTGCTGCTCTGTGTATGGCTGCTGACTGAATTAGATACCAAGAGGAGCAGAGGCACACGTCCCACCCACTGTTGCACACCTAAACTGATGATTTACCCACGAACTGGCAGACATCCCCTTTGTCAGGGGTGGCCAGTTCTTCTGTTTGCCTCCCTCTGACTATCAGCATCATCTCCAGCTTGTCTGTGGATGGAGGCTTGGCCAACTGGCCCCTTTCCAAGCTCAAATCTTAGACTCTGGGTTATTAGAGCTGTCAAAAAAAGGAGAGAGACTTTTTTTTTTTCCTTTGTCATGAAAGTTTTCTTCAGGTTCTCACTCCCTCTTCAATTCATGTTTTAAAAATACTTCTTGAGAAATTTCCTGACATCTCCTGGGGTCATCTGCTCTGTGACATTCCAGGCCAGCATCGTATTAAAGGTACCGGCATTTGAACGAGTCCTTTCCCCATACGGATGATGTTAGGTGCATGTATGCTCTTAACCAATGCTTCTTACTATTTCACTGAAAACTTGCTCCAGGCAGCATCTAAACTATTTTAAAACCTTACCATCCTTTTTTTAACACACATCAGCTATCCTGCTTCAAATCTCTGACAAGGATGTGAAAACCGCAGTGTCAGAACAACTGCTGCTCTCTTCTTGGATTCTGACAGGCAACCTTCAACCTGAAACCCTCTAAAAATGCCTATTTTTACCCTTTTTTTTTTTTCCCTTTTAAATTCAGAAGTGACTATATTGACTGTATTTCTTTCCCTTGTTCTGACAGATTGGAAACAAGACCAAAAAATGTGTGAGGCAGAAAATGGCAATACTGTTTGGTGTTCATCCAGTGGGTCCACCTGCCAATGGGTCTACCACAGGGAGGCCATGAATAGGTGTGATTTCCCAAATTCTGGGCTAGGGAGGAGGCAAACTGGTCTCCAGAATACTTTTGGCAGGCTGGGCTGGGTTGCTGTGAACACTGATGTCCTCGCCTCCCAGGAGTCAAGAATTGCAACTCTGGGTCTCCATCCCCTGTGCCATAATTTGACTGAGCTGTGTCCCCACAAGGAAAGGCATTTGTATGAATCCAGCACACTGGATTAGGAGAGGGATGCTGATTATTAACCTTTCAATTTTACATGTAGCATTGGCAGCAGATGCCATTGAAGTCAGACCACCGTGCTCCCCAGACGACACCAAGATAAAAGGAACAGGGAATGGCACATGACAACCCTGCACTCGGCTGCTGGGGTGGCTGGTCCTGGGTGGAATGGCTGAACTTCGTGGAAGACATCCTGACAGCATCCTCCTCCCTATTACTTGGCCTCAAGTTGTACCAGGGAAGGTTTAGATTGGACATTAGGAAAAAAATTTCTTCACCAAAAGGGTTGTTGAGCATTGGAACAGGTTCCCCGGGGAAGCAGTTGAGTCACCATCCCTGGAGATATTTAAAAGGTGTGTAGATGTGGTATTCAGGGACCTGATTTAGTGGTCGACATGATATGGTGGGAAAGGGCAGAAGCAGTGGAGCCCAGACATAAGAAAACAAATCCAACCGCAGCAGGACAGCCTTGGATATTGGCTATTGGGGCAGGTGAGAGCATGGGCAAGCTCCTGTGCCACCACCCATCTGCCAGTTGTGCCTGGCAATGGTGTGGTTGTCTGTGCCAAAGCCTGCCTGGTGGTGGCACTCATTTTTGGGAGGATCAGAGCTATCAGCGAGGTCTGTGTCTGGATTTTAGGAGGTAGCACTTCAGAAGTAAGAAACAAGGTGTGAAAAGCCACACCTGATAATTTTTGTTGGGAAGCAGACGTGGCTAGAGGTGGGAGCAGTGGAGAAAGTGGTGCTGATCTACAAGTAAGGGAAACAAGCTGTGCCTCGAGTTGAGTAGGGAGAAATATAGAGCAGAGACAGAAAACACTGCAAATATTTGTTCTCGTTGTCAGATATTTCTATAAAATCAGTTGTTACCGAATCACTGCTGAAGTTACTGAGCATTTAAATAAGCAGAGTGAGAAAAGCTAAGTCTAATTATATGTTTCATGCCATTTACAGAGGTTTCCAGGGGATTTTCTTTTAATAAAAGTGCAGTGCATCAAAAAGAATAAATCCTACAATTTTGTTATTTACAAATCAGCTGCTTCTGCCTCGAGCTTACAGATTTATCCTCCATCTTACACCACTCTTTCCACCCCAAAATTTCTACTAATACTTCTCAAGTATCTACACATTATTTTATGCTCTTTATGCTGGTAAGCAAATGGATCAGAAGAAAATCGTCACAAAAGAATAAAATATATTCTTATAGAATGAGAGGAAGAAGAAGAAAAACACAATGCTGGAAAATGTGAAACATTAGATGTTTTCCAGACGAAGGCAACAAGTGCCTTTTACAATCCTGCCCACCAGTTCCTGAAGATTTCAAATTGGAAACCTGGCTGGAGATACGATGTAATCAATTAGTTAAAATGATTTACTAACATAAAATATGAAACCTTTTTGATGATTAATTTTTATCCCCTTCACTTTTCTCTTTTTTTTTTTTTTCCCCCCCCCACCACGACTGTTCCGCCCCTTTCTGACTCCACATTATTTAGCAGTTCACTTTTTTGTTTGGAACGATGCATATCAATCCCCAGGACCGAAACATGCTGCTAATATTTTCCCTGCTACTTAATCTATCGATGAGGCAGCTGACCTCGCAGCCCTCATCCCTGCTTCAGACCGTACAGAATCAGGCCCATAACTTGCTCCTTGTTGAGGGAACATTTAGAAGTGAACTAAAAAAAATGAGAAAACCAAGAGACCACACTCATCCTCATCCAACTTGGCTGCTCTGGTGGTACAGGAGCATGCCAACTGCTTCGATAATTAAAATGCGACGTGCAGAGGGATCCACAAAAACAAAAGAATGAAAATAAGGCGGTTTCTCTCAAGTGCCATGCATGCATTGCACAGGCTACGTGTGCTTGAGAGAGGTCTTTGACTTGCCTTGCAATTCCAGGATGGGCCTCTTTCCTGAGCAGACGCTGTCCGTCGAGCCAAATTGTATGATTGCTTTGCGATATGGATATACATAGGCTGGGGACTAAATTAAGGACATTAAACTCAATTTCCTTAAGACATGAGCCAGATTTTAACATCGCAGCTGTCCAGAGGTGAAAGGGTAATGAGGACATGAGGCATTCCTGGATGGGAAAGGGACACTTGGCCCAACGAGCCTGTCCCCCTTCAAGTTTATTACAACACACCTCCCCACGTTGTCGATATATCCTCCAGCCCTGTCTGCCTGTATAAACATGTCTGGCTATCTCTTCTGTTCATTAATACTTCGGTTCACTCGGTGGTTTCATTTGACATAATGCCTACTACGCCGTGGATCGGTTAGCTCTATCTGAATTTACTGTTTATTCTTAGACCTTTCATTTTTAATTGGCATAATCTTTCAGGGCTTTTTTTTCCTCTTTCTTTTAACCTCACCAGATACAACCACTACTTCAGCTTTCACCCTAATTATGAAAATGTTAATGTTTAGGTCTTTTTTAGAAAGGATTAGGCTCAGCTGTCATTTATATCAAGCATCTTTTAACAGCCGGAAACAACGATTGCTTCGTATCTTATTCCTATTTGAGTAACTAAACTTCTCTGCAAAAGGTGATCAAAACCTGAATTATCGGAGAAAATCCATCACTCTCCTCATGTGATAACAGTTCTTTTGATTTGCAGGCTCTCCTTTGCTGGAGTGTCCATATCACACTTTATTTATACTGAATTGGCATTGATTCAGAATTGATGTTTGACGGATTCAGTGTGATTTTTTTTAAGGTGGAGCAGCACTTTTGGTAGTCAAGTATTAACTTCTAATGACCTCTTAAAGTCAAGAAACGGCTTTGAAGGCTGGTGGGAGGAGAAAAAAAGCTTCCAAGACATGAGTATCGTTACAAAGATTACTAACCGCTAACTGGTCTTCGTTTATTAAAAACTACCTCCCTTGAAATTTTCTGCTAGCAAAGTTGAGGCTGAATTAGCATACAGATGCTTCCTCAGAATGCCGACTTTTTTAAAAAAAAACAACTGGGTTTTTCCCTTCCTCTGAAGCAACTCAAAGGAGAATGTCATCAGAGATCTGAACGCAAACATGGAGGAGGAGACACAAGTCACAAATAAACCTTGCGCGATTTTGAAATTTCGAAGACCAATAAGTTGGTGAAACAAAAACACTCTGGGTGAAGTATAATGTGGGAAGCCCGCTAAATAGATCTCGGTGATGTAAGATCAAGAAAAAGACTCTTAAATTTGTCACTGAAGTGTTTTGAAATCCAAGAGCACCAATACGTTTACAGTTCTTCCTGATATCTAACCATGCTCTGCTGGTTAGGGAAGCAGAATAGAAGGTTTCATTTTTACAGGCTTTTTGCTTTTTTTTCCAAGATTTTCCCTCAAAAAAAAGAAAGAGACACTGCTAGCAGAGTCTGTTTAGGGGAAAAAATTCTGCACCCTGTTGAGAAAGGCTGAGGTTTTATTCAGGAACTAAGATGGGAGCACTGGGTGGGGAAGGAACTCTGAGAAACTTGGAAACAGAAGAAAAATAAGAAGTCTCTCGGTTTCAGGCAGGTGAATAAGCGGTTGTGACAGAGGGGAAAACATGGGCACCTAGCTGGTGAAAAAAAAAGTAAAAAATCAGTATATAGTATCTAAGAGGCCCAGAAAACTTCAGGTTTATATGCAGGATCCGCAGGATCAAGGAAGCTCTATAAAAAAATGTAATAAATAAATAAATAAATGACCTTTGAATTTGGAGGGTTGAATGCAACCATACCGGGAGCCGGTTATTCAAAAAGGAATTGAAAATGCGATTTTTGGCCTGGACAGGATTTCTCTGGGCAACAAGAGATATAAAAGATATTTCCCAGGGCACCTTGTAAACCCCATAGCTTAAATCCTTATGGTTATTTTCGTTCATTCTTTGTCCAGAAATACTGCTTTATGAAAGTTGAAGTTAGTGACTTCCACAAGATCAGCCTGCTCTTTTGTGAGGGTCCTTGCATAAGGATAATAAAGAGAATAATTGGCAAAAAAAAAAATGTATAAGTTGAAGTTTTAATCTTTGCACAGTTCTGATAAATGTTCATGAGGCTAAATATTTTTGGTCTTGCAGCTGAAAGCTGCTCCACTATATTGAGTGAAGTAGATAAGACAGTAAAGCCAGAAGAGCTCGGCTACAGTGGTGGACAAGCTGTTTGAAGTAACGTGGGTGTAGAAGTTGAGAAGAGTAGTCGAGCCATAGTGAGCAGAGCCTGTTCTTAGCTAATGTTATGTTTTATTAAAATACCTGGTGAAATCCTGGGTAGAAATTGTTTAGACTATTAAGAAGTCTTTAGTTAAATAAACTCAGATGCTGAAATGGATCCAATAATCCCTATTTAGCATTTTTTTTCCATTTAATTTTACTTTTTTACCAAAATTTAGTGGAAGATATATCTTTCTGTCAGGTGGAGGGCCTCACCTTTGGACTTCAGAGATTTCTTGTTTTCTTCGTCTCTGAGCCATCTTCCTTTCACAAACCTGGTCCCCGGGGAATATAAAAAAATATCTCAGAAAGAATGAGGTAGAGGGTCTAAGCAAACATCTTAACTTTTCTCCACATCCCTAAAACCCCTCCACGTTTCAGGAGACCCAGCCTCATTTTCAAGCAGCACACTCAAAGTGAAGGTAAATTGTGTTTCTTAGTGAGGAGACACTTTTGTAAACAGGATTTAGGAGCTGTAACCGCTTTGGTGCTTCTGAAAAAGCATCAGGTCCTCTAAAACAGTCCTGAGCCATGGCAGCACAGAAACGAGCCCCAAAGGTTTTGTCCTGCCCCCGGTCTGCTGGTTACACTGAGCTTTTTTGGACAGATTCGTCACCCTTGGGGCAGAAAGAGACAGGCAGTGCTTCGTGGGGCTTGGTACCAAGGGAAACAGGGATAGCTTTATTATCTGACCATTACAGTACAAGTGTAAGGTAGCCATCCCTGGGATAAAAGGTAAACACTTATCCATTACATAGGAATAGAAAAAAAAAAAGTTGTGGTTTGTCCCTTTTAAAAAAAATTTTCAGAAGATTATTTTCCATCTGCTCTAAACTTATCCTTCTCTGAGTATTAACAAGCTCTGGGTATTAACAAGCTCGAAGCATCCTCTTGCCAGTCCCTTGCCTTTTTCTGGAATCCCTGTTCCTCCCTGAGCTCTTCCCTTCTCTCTGAGCAGCAACCAGCTCTCCCTCTTCCCCTTGGGCAGCACCTTCCACCCTTTCTATCTATCCCTCTGCCCAAGCAGAGCATCTTTTGCACATTTTCCACTACACCAGGAAAACCAGTTTACTTGGTTCCATCGGCTCCTCGCTCCCAACGGCGCCGCCGCGGCGTTTGTTGGCGATCGGCATCTTGCATTTGTCACCGCTGTTTGACAACTGTTGCTGGAGACCCTGTAACTTTTATGTCGTGCACCAGCCCCCCACCCAATGCACGTTTTGATACGTTACCTTTGATATCCCGAGTTAATTCTTTTACATAGATTAGAGACGAGACAAGCTCCTGACCTGACCAGAGCGCACTACCCGGTATTGACTGCCAATCTCTAAGTCATTCGGTGAAGGCTGTTTTCAGACCGTTATCAGTTCATTAAAGTTTGTTGTCGTTTATGCAGTGGCTCAATACCTTGCTGGTAATCTCCAGCGTAGGATCTTATCAAACCCTCTTTTGAAACTCTAGGCATATTGTATACCATCCACAGTATTTTTCTTGTCTACCTTGGCAGGGATATCTTTGAAGAATTCCAAGAAATTATTTGAGCAAGGTTTCCTGTTCGTAAATCCACGTTGGTTGACTCTGCTCAAATTAGGATTTTCGGTGCATTTCCTCACTAAATCCTTCCTATTCTATTTTTTTTTTCCATAGCTACGAATTCTGTTATGTTAATTTGTTTATATTACAATTTAAAAATATATTTTATATGTATGTATTCATATGCATATGCATCCAAAAGTGCGTATATGTAACGGAGATTATATTGAAGTGTATTGGGCTTTAAAACAGAATACGTTAAAATAGTTAATGCAGTATAAAATGCAAAGGATACAGTTAGGGACAGATATTTGGCTGAAGTAAATGAATTTGACTTTGAATACATTTTACTAACTTAAATGGTGTTAACTTGATTTATGTGAGCTGTGGAATTAACCCTTATGCACTGCACTTGCTTTATTTCAGTGCCAAGAGATCAAAATGACTGTCAGGATGCTTCTTAATATTTCTGATTTATTATATATCCCTATCCACATTTCTCATTGATTTTTTTTTTGGCTCAAAAAGTGTATTTTTATTTTCTGCTGCAAAAATAATTATTCTTGCTTTATTAAATTATATTTATTACACAATATTTTGTTTCAGATTAGTCATTTATCATGTTTTATCTTTCCGTTATTTGACTATTTTAGGATTTTTTTGCTATCCTCAGCTTTCTGTTCAGATCTGTAGATCCTTCTATTACAATGATGAACTTGTCGATTTCTGGTAAATGCAGCAAGTGATTGATATTAGATTCACATTTAGTTTGATTGTAATATTGGAAAGCTAACTTTTTTTTTGACATAGAAATAGTTCCTCCCTTTGAATTAAAACCAAATGAAAAATTTAAGAGTAAGCCAAATGGAATTTGTGTAATCTGGTTCTTACTGGACTTGTTTAACAGGTGCTGTAGTTTAGGTGCCACAGTCCTGCATAGACAGGGCTTTCCATCTCCTGGTCTCTCTGCTGAACCGTGAGGATGCTTTGCAAGAATGAGAGGAAAAAACAGTGGAGCACTGTGGTTATGGTTCCAAACAAACATATTTATGGAAAAAATATTTTTTTTTTCCATTTTTTTGTAATGAAAACTAGGGTTTTGCCCTGAAAGATTAATTTTCCTGAGAAGAATTAATGATCTCTTAATCAGTGGGAAAGCAAGTTGAGTGGAAAATCTTTTGACCAACCTAGGACAAGCTTTTTCTCACCTGTGGTAGAAAAATGAGATGGCAATCGGATTTAAGAGAGTTGAGCTTTGTGCGGAAGCCAAAGGAAACGCTAGGCAAAATGACATTCATTTAAGCCAGGAAGTTCTTGGAGGCCACTTAGCAGCCTGGGAACATGTAAAACCCTGTGAGGGTCCCCAACCTCCACCCCAGTAGAGGAGGGATCTGAAGCACCATCTGCTGATGCTTGCTTTCACATAAGTTAGTGATGAAAGTTCTCGTCCAGCCTGTGGGAAAACCCAGCTAACATTAACACTGGTCTGAAGGAGACCCAAACCATCAACAACTTGGCTTCAACACGCTTCAATGGATGCTGCTCATTCCTGGGGGATGCTTTTCTTTCTTGGGGGAGGACTGTTTTTTAAGTACTTGCTACCAGGTATGCTGATTATATTAAAGTGATTAAATATGTAATACATGGAAGTGGAGACCAGTTTTCTAGTCACGAGACTACACGAGGTCAGTTCCATTTATCAACTGCTGAGCCCTTGGTTTGGTATGCCAGAAACAAAGATATCTAAGTGAGAAACTGTATTTTTAAGTCCTGAAAGATGAAGTCCCATCTTTGAAGGCCAGTGAGAAGAACTTTTTAATTAGAATAACTACAAAGCACCTTCCATTAAGGCATATTTGCTTTCCCCTTGTTCACTACTATCAGGTTGCCACTACCTTGTGTTATTGACATACTTCCCCCCCACCATTGGCTGTGTCAATTCTTTTACTGCTAGTAAGATTTTTCTCTTGGAGTAAATAGTAAGAACGTATTTAGATTTTCTTAATTGCTCTTTTGACCTGAGATTATTTACTTTGTGAATCTCCCAAGCTTTTCCTGATAAGAATGTCTTCTATTGATTTATCCCTTAAATCTATGAAGATCTTTATGATAGTGATGTTTGAACTCTCCAGCATTAGCTTTAAAAGTTACATTGAAATTAAATGCAATTAAGCCTGAATTTTATAATTAAAATTAATTTTATGACAGTATACATGCCTATCTCCAAGTATGGGGCTCAGCATAGCTACTGGCTGCTCAGTGAACTAATAGCATTACCACTACAAACAAACTTTGCTAGCTTCTACATAGTTATCATACCAATCAATACTTGAATAATTAAATTCTTCCATTATCAAATTCTAGTCTTCTTTATCAGCTTTTCTTCCACCAGTAATTTTGTTGTCTTAATCTGGTTTCTTCTCAGAAAGTCTATATCAACCTTGGAGTTCCACCAGATAATCTTCCTTTTCTTCTCTGTTAAGTTCTCTAACCCAAATTATTTAATGCCAAAATCTGAACTCTTTAAAGAAGATTCCACTGAATAGATGCTTGATCAAACTGTATTTTGTTTTGTTTTAATACAGACTACTAATTTTATCTTGTCTCGCCCTTGAGTGAAATCCTATACATCTAAGTATTTGAAATTGCCATTAATTTTCTTGATTCATTCTCTTATTGATTTCCTTTCCAACTATTTCCATCCAATGTATCTAATAATTATTAGAGATGAGGCAAGAACAAAATGCCTGGATCCACACCCCCTCTGAGCTTTGTGCTGGTGCCCATCTTTAACTAAAATAAAAAAGGAGGTTTCCCAGACTACTACAAAATTATTCAAATGCTACATTCTTACCTTAAACTTTTTCTGTTATGTTCTCATTTCCTGTTGCATTTTGACATCGTTTTGGTTAGGCGTGGCTTCTTAAGGAAAACATTGCATATCATAAAGCTTCCAGTTCTTCTTAGACCTGAAGCCACATGACTTGAGCAGAAAAGAAGAGGAAAGAGACCTGCTCCCTTTTATACTCCTGCTAAGGCAGTGAGGCCAAATCACTCCAGTGGCTTTCATCTGTTCATTACTCTATAAATGCAACACTTGCCGGAAGAAATTCACTGTTGAATTAAGGGGGAAAATGGGGCACAAAACAAATGGGGGTGATAATGAATTGAAGTGATGATCTGAGGAGCTCATAGTGCTTCGTAAGCATTAATTAATTAAACCTGACTGGATCCCAGCGAGGTAGGTATTACAGCCCATACTTTAATCTTGGCTGTGGTGTGCTATTTTTGTATCTCAATATCATTTTGTTAATGTGTATTCTGATGAGCGAACCGGAATGGTGTCTGACTAGCAGAGATGACTGTGCATATATTTAAGCTGTGAATATTCTGCATGATGAGCCTTCATATGGAAACAACTTTTTTTTTTTTTTTTTTTAATATAGCCTTGTTCCTGAATAAAAAATGCTTGATAAACAAGTTGTACAACAAGCGCTGTAGGGGTATGATATGTACCTCATTTTGTTACCAAATTAGAACAAACAGAACTTTTTTTTTTCTGTTACTGAAAACCTCAGTGCACTTCAATTAGTATGAAATCTTCTTTCTTCTGCAATATCTAATTACTGTAAGACCTTAACCTACAATCGTAACTGCAATTACTAGAGGTGTAAAGAGCACGTGAATCTCTCTTTTAATACATTATAAAAGTTATTGTGAGGTTTCATTGCAAGAAACATGTTTTGTTTTTAGTACCGATGTAGAGATTTGACTTCTAATGAGTGCTTTCCCCTTTTTTTTTCCCCTATCCTGCTCTAAACAAGATGTTGTTTATTACTTGAAATGCTATATGTAAGCCCCAAGAATATGTTACATGTGACTGGAGCTTTGGCAGACTTTGAGAAACTGAAGTTTCCAGAAATTTTGCTATGTTTAAAAAACCAGAGCCGTGTTTTAAGGAAAGATTTCGACTTCCAAATGTGTGGTTGCCTGAACCTTTTACATTTTCAAGTCAGATTCCTCTGCCAAATAACACACTGTACCTTAACTATAATAAAAAAGCAGAGACTCTGTGTTTATAAAAACATTGCAGGAGCAACTGTGATCATATTTCTTGAATTTATTCTATTCATGTGCTCAAGTCTGCATTTTTATAGTAAGCTCTCTGTTGCACCGGTCACTTACAGGAGTAGAAAATGACATGTACAGGCAGAAGGTTGGCATAAGGCAACAAACCAAACTGGTAAAGTACAGGAATTTGGAGCCAGACCGAAATATGAGGTCAAGGAAGTTGCTCTTATAATAATAGTGGTTATCTGTTTAATGTGTGATCTGGCAGTGATACGATGCTGACCATAAGCAATTATGCATGTTTCTAAACTGGTGGTATATGAGCCCAAAGTAACTATACACGAGATAGATGGGCTGTGAGAAACAGGCACTCCCGCTATTCTCGTAGCTCTTTTTGCTTCATGTCAATTAAAATTACAGCTTAGTAATAGATAGAAATTCTCCTGGTGTAAAATGATGTCTATATTCACTCTATAGGTTGCCATATACTTAAAATCCTATGTGGAAACCGGTTTCACCAAGCCAGCTCCTGTCCGAGCTGATAAATGCTGCATAGTAATATTCTTAACAGACATGTGGTTAGCCATGTTTTTTTCCTGACTCTCTGGCTATTATTTGAAACAGCTTTCTTTACACTCAAGTTCTAATGCCGGTGTCCGTGAATGATGCCCTTGTTCTGTACTTTGTCGTGCATGAGCCTGGAAGCGAGCAATGTCCTCAATGTATGTTTAGCTGCCTGGCGTTGACCTAGCAGGATTGAAAAGCAGGAAGGTCTTTGTGATACCAAACAGCCTGAGCACAGATTAGGACCTGGGAGCTGCTGTGGCTCTGGCTCCGAAACCAATTTATTATGACTTTGGTGAATTCACTGGACAGCGTATCTTCTCATTAGCTTTCAATAGACTTGGATCCCACTGTTAAAATAGCCTCTATGTCCTCCTCTGTAAAATGGCATTGTTTTCCTGGGCTTAGGAGTGGAAGCTGTGTGGTTGAGCTAACTGCGGTGCAAATTGTGCTAATGAGCTATGAAGACACCCAAGAAAGCCTCTTCACCCCAAGAGCAAGCAGTTGTATACAATTTGGCTCCTTCAGTTTAAGTCCTGTGATCACTGCCCTCAATATTCAACAGTTTGAAACTCTGCCTTTGCACAGAAGAAGCTGTGGTCACCGACCTTCCCTGTCCCTCAACAACATCTAGAAAAAATCACTTAAAAAGCAGCATGTGACTTCCTTAAAACAAGTCCCAGCTGAGGCTAAGCAGATGGCTTCCTAAGGACTTCTGGAGGCACTTCGCAACGCTTGGCCCTTGCAGAGGTAATGATTTGACGTGTATCCTTAGCAAACTCAGCACCAATACCTGCGAGGCATCCCAGGGAGAAATGGCCTGTCCTTATTGCCTGAAAGACTGAACTGAACAAGGAGTTAATGACCAGAGCAGATCAGTTAATCGTTGGTAATTTAGAAGCTGTAGGAGTAATCTTGCAATAGTCCTGAAGTGGTTATGTGGCCGCAGACTTTCACATCACACCAGTGCACGTGCTTTGGCTGTCACTTCTAGACTCCTCAGATGCAGCCCTTTATCCTTTTATTTTTCAGAAGCATAAAACAAAAGGGCTGCAGAAGTCCATGATTGTGGTGAACTAAACAGGGAAACATAACTGCTGGCTGAAAAGCCACCCCCTCGGAGGGAAATGTCAGTGACACAATGAGCACCATTATTTCCCTCCTTTACAACCGGGATGAGGAGTTCACGTTAAAGTCTGTAGGAAAGGGCATCAGCATCCTATCAGTAAACCATGTTTTTGAGCAGTGTTCAGTGCTCCCTTTTTTGGGGTAACACTTCCAGAGGAGCCCCTGAGCTCCTGGGCAGCCCCACGACTTGCTGCTCTGTGTAGGAGGCAGCTGAAGGAGCCACTCTCCTGCCTGCTGCTCCAGTGCCCGAGCAATATTTTGGCACCTTTCCCCTTGTTACAGTGGTGTGAGACAATCGTTCAACCACCTGCGATAAATTGCAGCTCTGAAAGATCACGAAATGGTCAAGTGCAACAAATGGCTTCATCTCTCATGGCCTCTGGGTTCCCTGTGTTGAAAGAAAGAACATATTCTCTGATAGGGCAGAGGGTTTTTTTTGTTTGTTTTCTTTCCCTTCTCCCTCCAAAAAAAAACCCACAACCCCAATTTTTTTTCCATAATATGTGTCTTGCTTAAGGGAAAATTGTCTCACTGAGCTTATCTCCTCCCATTCACGGTCATGTGGAGCATCTACTGCTTTCTGGTAATGAAATCTGTAGTTTGCAAACACTACAGCAATTATCTCAACGGAAAAGTTCTGATAGAAAAAGAATATTATTTTAACCTTCTGAAATTATGATATAGCAGCTGGAAACAAGGAAAATGTCCAGGACTTTTGTGCTACTCATCTCTCTGCAGACTATCAGCAACAAGGCCACAGACAAAGCTGAGAACCAAGAGTTTTGTGTAATGAGTATCTGGATACATTTTCAAGTAAGGTGAGAAAATAGTGCAGCTGATGTCGTGCTGTTTGGAAATGCTTCTGTTGTTTAGATAAACACAGTTGGAAAAAAAAAATTAATTACATTCCAGGTGACCTTTCAGATATTTTTTTCTCTTTTCCTTACATGTGGTGTTCTTGTGGGTGAATGAGAAGGTGAAAATATCTTTACATACCAAGTTAATTCTAGTGAGCCAATAGCCACAAAGCAATTTGCTAATGTTGGGAAGATTTTGTCTGGAAGGTGTTTGAGTGTCTTGGGATGATCTTAGCATGGAAACATGGGATGGTTTGAGTTAGAAGGCACCTTAAAGATCATCTTGTTTCAACCCCCCTGCCTCCCCAGCTTTCTTGTAGCCCCCTTTAAGTACTGTAAGGCTGCTACAAGTTCTCCCTGGAACCTTCTTTTCTCCAGGCCGAGCAACCCCAACTCTCTCAGCCTGTCTTCATAGGAAAGGTGCTCCAGTCCTGTGATCATCTTTGTGGCCTCCTTGGACCTCCTCCAACAGGTCTGTGTCCTTCTTGTGTTGGGAACTCCAGAGCTGAATGCACGACTCCAGGTGGGGTCTCACACGAGCGGAGTGAAGAGTATCTATTCCTAGAAAATAGCGGGATTTGCCTTGTATAGTGTAATGTCAAGGAAAATATTTTATACATTTTAGCTGCAGCCACCTCAGAATTTAGTTGTCTGGGCAAGACATTGATCTTTATACAGAGCTGCAAAATATTTGTAAATTTGCTGTGCTGAAAAATTTTCTTTAGAATATGCCTTTTCAGTGAAATTTTTGGTCACAAAGAGTTAAAATATTTCCCTTTGGTAATATGGAAATAAAACAGCTTGACAAGACAAATGTGTCACTTCAATTTTATAATTTTGGTTTTGTATTTATTTTAAACAGTATATTAGATTAACCTTCTATATTATTTCAGCATCATTCAAATGAGTGCCTCTGATGTTTCCCAATCAACATTTTTTGGAATATCTTTCCTGTGAGAAATTTTGACTTTTTGCTCCTATCCATTTTTGAAAACACTCTTTCCTCACTAATCTTTGTATCTAAAGGTGTTACCTACATTTAGCACTTCTCACTCAGTAATGTTCATCTGAACGTGCAAGCTCTGTAGGAAGCCTCGTTGTATCTCTGCTGCCTTCCCTAGAAGCTCTGAGTATTCAAAATAGGGTTATTGCTCGTGCCTTAAACTTTTTGATCTTCTTTGGGGAGTGTGATGTAGGTGATGGTTTAGGAACATCTACCTCAACACCTTGCCTTGGGATCCCATTACACAAATGGTTGGTTTTCTGCTGGTCTGTGGATCTGACTTGCCTCATCTTGGCCACAGAGATCCAGAACTGGTGCGAGGAAAGTGGGATGTGTAGGAGGGGGTACAGCGGGTTGTTAAATGCATCCACGTGTCTCATCTCACCAAGTGGCGGTTTCTTAAAAATAGCTGCAAGAAGTGAACAGGTTTCTTACAAGCAAATAGATTTTCACCTGCAAATTCACATTATTGTTGGACTTTAAGCTATGTCTTGTGGAAAGCATCTTTTGCAGGAGTGGGAGAGACAGAACTCCAGGAAAATGAAGTCTCTTCCAGCCTTTGTGTATGGCGAGATCATCGGAGAGGCCAAATTGATCCGATTGCCTAATCCTGACGAGTCTGGTTATCCATTTCGAGATCCTTTTGAGTTACTCTAGAGCTTGGCACATCCGCAGTTTGCCTCCCTGGTATCCTGCAGGCTTTCTCCCACTTCAGCAGCACTTCTTCTGCAGGAGCCTTGCTATTCCTCCCCTGCAGCTTGAGCGGCAGAAGCTGTTTGGGAGCCTCTGTGGGAGGTTACTGCTACGTTCGTGGATACGTACAAGTTTTGAAGTAAAAATACGACTCAGAATAGCTCCGCCTTATTCCTATTCCCTAGAAACACGACTTTGACAAGGCTTACTTTGAGGTGTCTGCAAGACACTGAGGGTATGAAAGCGTATTGCAGAGCGAGCAAGCTCATATCATCAAACACAGCAAGCCAGTACAAAAATTTAAGCGGTGTAGTGTGGTGCTGATCTAAAGTGGTCTGGAATGCAATAAAAGGTGAATCTCCTTTCAGAATTACAGCAGATTTTACTTTTTTTTCCTCTCCCTGGGCAGACTTTGAGGACTGCTGTATTCATTCTTGTATTTCTTCCCAGTCGTTTTGGATGTGACTGAAACTGGCTGTTCTTAAAGTCAGACTCCAGCTGAATGAGAGGGTTTTACTCCAGCCTCTGCCTGACCTAGGGTTATAGGCACTTCAGAAAGCAAAAAGCAGAGCTGCACAAATAGCCTGCTTCTCGTCTAAGTTGCACTGGCCCTGCAACACAATTTGGGATGGATTTCTATAGGAGTAGGCTGGTTTGCAGCCCAGCTCATCCTGGAAGAGAGGGTGAGACTGCTTTGAGAAAGAAGCAAAATTTGCTTAACAAATAATTGCTGTTGTATTCCTTCCCAGAGTGGAGGGGGAAGGATGGGAGGAGGCAGCATAAATGCATTATGCATTTATTTTTAAGTAGTAATATATCCGAGTCATTTTAAACCATATTTATTCTCTGCGATGTTTATGTATTCACGCTAAACATGGGATAACAGAGTATATAAGGATATATAATATTAGTGAAGAAGAAAATGACTGCTATAGTACTTTCTACTCTCAGTTCCTTCTCCACTAATGCCCTTACACCTTTCTTTTTCAGGCTTTTTGTAGCATCCTAAACAGAAGGATATTGAAGGGAGCTGATTCTGCTTTGATCCTTATGCTTGTTGTCAAAGCGCTTGGGATTGAAGAGACTGTTGGCTACAATTGACTGTGACAATTAGGAGATGATCAGAGCCCTAGAGTGGAGCACTTAAAGGGTAATTTACATGTCAGTTTGTCGAATAAAAAAAAGATATTCAGCTAAGATTTTTTTTTTCCCCTTAGAGCCTTGTAAACTGCAATTTGTGCTCTAGTAAGAAAAACCTGGCAGAGGAGTTAGGATAGCCATTTCCATTTGAAAAGAGGCAATCATAAGGCCACTGCTGAGCCTATTGTCCACTAAAAATGCTGATTTGCAGTCAGGGAGTGAAAGAGTGGAGCCATCACTAAATAGAACCTCGTGCAAGGTAACTCCCCCTTGGTGGCTTGCTAATGTTGGCTGAAGGTTTTATATACCTTAAATCCTGCATTTACTATCATTATAACATTGTTACTGATCATGAATGTCCTTTATCATAACAAAAAAATGAAGGTATTGAGGGGGAGGTGGGTGGAACAGGAGCTACCAGCCAGGCGATAGGCTCACGCCAGCTATCTATTGTATCACATCTTTCTTATTCTCTTGCCTTTTGTATGCCATCACAATTTTCTTCTTGTCACCCTTTGCACTTTGCCATTCAGGCACCTTCCATAACAGTTTTCTCATAGGTTTTTCCACACCTATTTACACTTCCTTTTAGGCACACTCCCAGTAGATTTTTAGCGTTTTCCACGTTTAACCTGCTGGGAAAGGAAAAGAGAGAGGGAGGTGACAGTAGCTGTTCAGTTCAGAGTTTGCTTTTCTGTAACTGTGCCGTGATTAGGCTGCAATAAAGACTGTACGTACAGGTCTGGGAGAGGACTGGAGTTAAGACAGCTCGTTATTAAACTTGCTTGTGAAAAGTCCTTTTTTTTTCTTTTATGTGATAGCTCTGATGAACCTAGAGTTGCTTTGACTGTAGAGTTATATGAACTTATAAAAATATCAAAAAAAACAACACCTCCCTCACTATTCTGGTTGGTGTGAGCTGTAGCATATGTGATATTCCTAACAGTTTAAGGAAGGGATATTAGTGGATACATATGAGGCTCTAGTGTTTGTATATGCAAAGAAGTGTATTTATTTTGAGGTTGCATCATAGGCTTTTCTTCCAGAGATGACATTGGCTCCCACTTTACTCTCATCTCCCCAGAAGAAGAAATGGTCTTGTGTTCCAGTCTGGGAACCAGACCTGAAGACTTGATTGAGCCATGATTATGACCAAATAGTCTTTGCTGCTGACACATGCATTGCCTAAGATCCCCGGGGGCTATGCTTGTGCAGAAGTTTCGTGGGTTTCAGTAAAAGCCAAGCATGTAGACAACAGCTCTGACTCTGATTCTAGTCAAACAATACTAGTTCAAACAGATTTGGGATTTCTCTTGGTGCCAGTAGGATAAGCATCAGGCTCTGAGCAGCCATGGAGTCACCAAAATGCTCTATCCTTAGTTATACGCCTTACCTCCTTGGGCTTTTTGTATGTTGAACACCAGACAATGAGGTTTGTATTTCTAAACTTGTGCTAGAAACATTTTTAACCTAGCTTCTGCACGTGGTGAAGAAGTACTTCAAAATATTTCTAAACTGCTCAGCATTCCTCTTCACTGTAAGGTTTAATTCAAAGAAAATCTTTTAATTCACGGGTTTTCTTCTTTCAGTGAATGATTATGTTGTCATTTTCTCCAGGATGCTATACATGTGAAATGGTGGGTTTTGCCCTTTCTTGTTGTTATACTGAACTTTTTGAACATCCCAATATTTGTACGGGTTTATCTTGGTATCCAATGTAAAGAACAGACAGGAATAAATAAGATATGAAGAGTAAACAGTACGACAGGACAAGTCTGGAATGACTTTGGTTTCATATGTGTCTGAAGAACTGAGACAGCAGTAAATCTGTATTAAAAAAAAATAAATCAGGCCTAGCAGGAGGTCCTTGTCTCCCAGGTACTGGATAAATGATGAGCAGATGAGCCATCATCATATTGATTTAAACACTTTGTTCCAGCCAGTCACGATTAACTTTGATTTGCTTTTACTTCCCTCTTACAGGTTTGCATTTAAAGGGCTCTCAGAGCACTAATTGTGTAAAATTCTAGTAACTACATATTCTCTTGCTGGAAAAGTAGTGGATGAATGAATGAATAATTTTGAGTTTTCCCATACTTCAGAATTAACTTTTTTTTTTTTTTTTTTAAAATGAGCAGCAAGAAGAAAGTTTTACTCAATGACAAGGCATTTTGAAAAGTCTTCAGTTTGGGGGTATAGGTTAAAAAAAAAAGCCTTCACTAAGACTTCTGGAATGTAAAGTTGACTAGAATTTAACCAAGATCTGCTTTTTTAATGAATTATCAAATCTACTGTTCCTGTTACTGAATATAATTTTAAAATAAATTAATGTATGTATTGATCATAATGTCAGAAAGCATGTTACAATGTCCCTAGAATTGTCTTTCTGGCTCAAAAACATAAAGAGCAAAAATCTACATATTCCCAGTAGAAATACACTTCCTTATGCAACCCTGGGTTATATAGATTTAGATCTAATTTATGTTTTAAGTTAATAAGAATGAATCACAGAAGTGTAACTGCTTTTCATATGTGAGAAACTATATTCACGGTAAGGCTTTGTACAGTTTGACTTCTACAGGTTTGAAATAGTTAATCATGACAAATTATGTGTAGTGAAATACTGTGACCCCACGCAGCACCCATCTTCTCATTCAGTCTGAAATATATCCCTTTATTGCTTTGTGAATTAATAATACGATGTTGGACAACTACAGATGACTTCTTGTTAATTAGAATTAGAATTTCAGATGCATGCCATGATGCATCAGAACTTTCTCTATTTTCTGCTAATAGGACACACCAAGTGAATAGCAAAAATATTTTTCAAGAGCCGGAAGGGAAAATGATCTCCTGATCTAAATAAGATGTTGCCTTGGGGAAAAGCACCTAACTTCTTAATGCTTGGCTTTCAGTGAAATCTTTCAAAATTGTGGCATTACTCAAAATTCAATGTTTGAGCAAGTGTCGAACTAGAGCCCTGTGACGTGAAAAAGTCATCTGGTCTCCGTGGTGATGGAAAACATTGTGAGGCTATAGTTTATAGTTACATAAATTTATAGTCTTCACTAATTGGTCTTTTTATTTAATCAGACCAGACCTTCAAGCGATAAAAACTAAATACAGCTCCATCAACTATGGAGCAGCTGAAGCTCCACAAAATGTATTTTTATCTGATAAGTGTCAAAAAGGGTGAGAATACCCATTGAATGCACTTCTGATAGTAAGATGGCTCTAGAGAACCACACCACTCTGGGTGTCTCATCTTAGGCGCGTTTGAAAACTTAGCAGGTGTTCCTCTGCATCTCCTGGCTCTCATGTAGTCTTGAAAAATCTTGCCCTAGGTGTAATGTTGGTGGTATATTTCAGGTTTCACTGTACCCCAAATAATTTCAAAACTAAACCTGCAAACTAAACCTTTGCTGATCTTGCCTCCTTTTTATTTTCAAGCTGGGGCTTACTGCAGAGTTTAGATTAAGAGCATAGTCATGAAGGAGACTATTTCAATAAAGTTTTCAAAAACAGGAAAAAGAAAGTCCTGGTGCAGGTTGGGTTGGTGTTGGGTTGTTTTTTTTTTTTAATATTTCCTCCCATCATGGAGAGCTATGGCCAAATTTACTGTCAATGTAGATGGAGTTTGTTCTATGGAGGCAAACAGAGCTGAGCTCATTTCAACCACTGAGCATGTAGACTCAAATTTTGCTTTTTGAAGACAAATCCCAACTGAAGCTGAACTGTGAAGCCTGTAAGATTTTGCTTTCTTATATGAGAGTGCCTTCACAGTAAATTCACTGAGTTTTAATACCAAGCAGACCCCAAACCTTGAAGCCTGTGCCATGGTCATACATGTGCTGGTCCAGCAGAGTAACTGGAGGCTCTGCACATGGAAGGACAGATTTTACCACTAAGTTATGATTCTATAAGTGATATTGTTGTGTGAAATTAGATCATTCCCATGCCTGTCGAGGGGCTGTCCACTGTGTTTGGGTGTGTTGACTGGTGTCAGCACTGGCAGGCACGATCTGTATGGATGTACCTGAGCAAAGTCCTCCCTCCTCTGGGGTAGCTGCAATGACTGGAGAGAAGCTGCTAATTCATTGTAGTGATGGCGACAGCGAAATCAGGCTGGAAGGGGAAGAATCATTTGTATTTGCCTTCAGAATGCTGAGGCGTCAATAAAAAAGGTGTAAGAAATATTGGGCAAAATAGAGATCTGCACATACATATTAATTCATTATTTATATCACTCAGGTTTCAATAGTTAACAATGGTGATGACATGAATATTAAACTGCAGTACTAAAGTGCTTCTTAGGTGAAAGACAATAGAGAGGCAAAACATTTAACTCTGGTGAAGTGTTAAGGCATCTAAACTGCGCTCGGTAACACCAAGGTATGGAACGAATAGAATTTAATATCTCCTTAGCCCAGAGTATGAAGGTTTGCCTGCCCCTCATCTATGTGATCTGTTTTTGCTAGTGTACAAGGTACAGGACAGGTGATGAAGAAGGAACCTTCTCATCCAAGGGAGGATGAGATGACAGCTACTGTATTACTCTGACAAGGGAGGTATCTGGTTCAAAGTTTGCATGAGTGAAGGTGATAGTGTGACATTGTCCTACGATGATTGAGGTAGTGCTGGTATCCACCACCTCATTCTTCCCCCCATGGTGTGTGTGAATGGAAGAGCAACCCGTGTTACCTTCCACTCATAGTCTCACTCAGGTGACATTTGTGGCATTACACTGATTTCCATCAGTTAGAAATCATGATAATATTATAGTACCTGGACTATCTGTTCCTTTCCCAAGTAAAAGAAAAGATGGTAAATGAAAGAGCTTCCAAAGCACAACTATATTTGCTGCTGGCTATCAAAAAGAAATGACGCTTTGCATTTCTTTCTCACAAGTAACTGGAAATACCTTTCTCTGTACTACAAAGGAAAATCATGGAAGTAATTCAGAATTCCAGTTTGCATTCCTAAATATGATTACTACGATTTTATGAGCCTGGTGGTATTTCATAAGAATAATCTCTCATAACCTTTGTTATAGAGCACACAGACCTGATCGTTTAACATACTCCTTTTTTTGCTGTTGGATGCTCAAACACTGGACAAAATAACACGGAAGAGAGTTGAAGGCAGCTATCGAGGAAGCCACGACCCAGCATACCTGTCACTGAGCTTAAACTGTTTATGCCCCATAATGAAAAGAAGCATCTCTCACTGGTGTTTGCTTTGCCTTTATGCTAAATCCTTAGCTAAAGGAGGATATGGCTGGAAGAGTGATGTTTGAAGTACATGGCTGAAGAAATGTGATGGCTGTACTGTACCTGAGATCACCGATAGTTGTTCAAGCTAAGCTAAGGTATCTTCAAGAGGTGTAGAGCTGCTTTCCAACCTGCCGGCCAGCGAAACAGGTGATCCCCGAGGATTTATATTCCCTGAGCTGGTCTGCATGAGAGAGGCACTCACCAACATTGACGGTCCCATAAAGGCACTCACAGTATCTATAGTAGACATGGCCTTAGCTGTGACAACAGAGGAATAATTTCCCTTGACCAGCACCTCAGCTTTGTTGTACATACAATCAACAGGTTAAAACATGCACTTGGAAATAAAGCAGAAGACAGATTCGAGAAAAAAAAAAAAGTAGTAGTTGTACTTACTAAGCCATAGTCCCTAGTTACATATGTGGTCTCTGTGTGGCCCTTGTTTTGATGGATACTGTCCCCATGCACCGTCGTGGAAGCTGGATGGTGACCCCACGTTGTTGTAAACCCAAGAGAACTGAAGTCTCAAGTTTGCGGCGCTTTAAGTAGGAGGCTGATGAGAAAATTAGCTTTGACGTCCTGAATTCATGCTGAAAAGTGTAAGGGAAAAGGGGATGATTATTATTAATAATCAGTAGCAGAAGTCAAATGTCTGAAGGACTATTTGAACTATAACGATACCCTCTTAAAAGTTTTTGAAATTAACTCTTCATAAAAGTTTAAAACTGGGGATATTAGTTCATGTGCATTTCTTTAATGTCTGATTAGCAGAGAGTGTAGAACAGATGTTTTCCCCCCTTTCTCCATAGATAGCTAACTCTTGCCTCTTCCTTTAAAATGTAAAATATGCATCACAGTTTGGAAAACATTCACAAAAGATTACTTCATACCATGAATTGGAGCTGCCTTCCGGAGGGATACATTATAGTCTGGTCAGATGCAATTGCCTGCGACTACCATTGCCTTTTCAAAAAAGTTTTGCTATCTCGATAAACTTTCATTAACAGCTCAACATAGCTTGGGACACATTATTTATAAGCCAGGAATTTCTCCTTTAAGGATGTATAGAGCCAGATACTGAAATAATGTCAAACCTGCAATTTTTCCATTGGAGATGATGAAAGTGCATTTGCTTACATTTATTCCCTGTTCCATTCCAGTGACACTCCAACTATAATTTTAATTCTTCTGTGAAGAAAATATTTTGACAACAAAGACAGACATTAATGGTGATTGAAACTTGCTTTTTCTCTCCTTTTCCTCTCACACTGCTGTTTTTCAAACCACCTTGCCTTCTTTTTTTTTCCCCCCCTAATATTTGTTGAAAAGTCCCTTTCTCAAGTGTGAGATGAGCAGAACAAGCCCATCGGCCAGGAAATGGTGCAGCCCCCTCCCAGGTGGGAACAGACACTCACTTATATATTTTTTTTTCCTTTGCCACCATTTTGTTACAGCCCTGAAAAGCAGCAAATGGTGGTTATTGTTTCTTTGCAGGGTATGGTTTTGTACTGGATCCATGTGCAAAGTGTAAACATGTCATCAGCCCTCATTTGCTATATCCAAAAACATTCCCCATGTCCATATTTGATTTTCAAGTGCATCTGTGCACTGATTGAAACCCTCCCAACATGCTGCTACACAAATGCAAACCCACACATTGCTGATTTTGAATCAAATGCTCTTATGCTTCCACACTCCCATTTCAAAGTTTGCCTCAGAGTTGCAGTATGTGCCCTTTTAACACATTTTTTCCCCCCTCCTCTCACAAAGAGATCCCTGTGTTCATCGCAGGAACCTGGTGCAGTCTTTTCCATTTTGTTCTTATTTATTCCTTGGAGCCTGCTTTTATTTTCACAGCTTATTTATCCTTTGTTTACAGCCCACATGTGCTTTTAAGCAACAAAACCAATATTTAAACAAAGGAAGTAAAATGCTGAGTTATAATACAGGAATTTGCTA
Source organism: Trogon surrucura (assembly GCA_020746105.1). Taxonomy (NCBI): domain Eukaryota; kingdom Metazoa; phylum Chordata; class Aves; order Trogoniformes; family Trogonidae; genus Trogon; species Trogon surrucura. The sequence continues at coordinate 78,334,861 of CM036621.1, forward strand.
TAGATAGAAAGTTAGATTACAAATAGCAATGCGTTTTGCTATTAATGTAGTACTTCAAATAGGAGAGAGAGAAAGCTTATTGAGTTGCAAATTTTCCGAAAAAGATGAATCTCTTATGAAGTATGATGGAACGTTTTCCTTTTAACACCCATCAAACTCCTAGTCCCCATCAAAAAAAAACCAAAACCAAACCCAAAGAATAAAAAACCCAAAACATGAGTGTAAACTTGTAATTTTAAAGCAAATTTTGTTGCACCTAATTATTTTTTCCATCCCTCCCGACGTACGAGAGTTACCTTAACTGCAAAGCTCTGTAGTAGCCTTTGCCTGTCATTTTTAATCAGGTTGTTTTAGGTAATTTTTGTTATGCCCCTCATTACTGAATTGTTTATCAATAGGTGCACCAAGTGTCACTAGCTTTTCTCATCAAGCCAGGTCTGACAAAGAGCTGCAGTGCATGGGAAAGAGGCAGCTAGGTGAAACTAATGCCATAGATGTTTGATTCATTAGGAGCTTATTGTTAACGGGGATGTCTGATTGTAAAGGCTCAGTCAAGCAAAAGAGTGCAGAGTAATCAGTCGGATTTATAGTTTGCAGGGCTCAAAAAAAAAAAAAAAAAAGAGAAAAAAAAATCAACATAAACCTTTGGATATAGCAGAAACAGAAAAATCCCCTTTGGGCAGCCCTAACCTGAGACCAGCCAAATAAGGTCATGCTACATGAAGGTTGCCTGTTAGGTGATGGAAGATATAGGAGGATTAGAGCCATATGGCATGGCCTATCATACCTTCTGACTTAAGATAACAAAGCCAAGCTTTGTGCTTAGCTGTTTTTGACTGACATCATCAATTTTATTTTATGTTGGTCACCTCCGGTAACAGGAAAAAATGGCCTAGGGTTGATAACACATGCCTGTTTTTTTAGTATTAAGATGCCTTACAGCCAGTTTTGCGCTGTAAAAAATTTCAAAGAATTAGTAGCTTGTTCTTCTATCAACCATCCTCCAGCAACTGTCAGCTCCCCCCTCCCTTGTTTTCAGTTTGTACCTTGCAAATGAGAGACAGCCTTATTCAGAACCAGATGTAAGGCTCCTAGAGAATGAGCGTAAGCTGTTGTACTTTAAGCCTAATGGGAAGTTTTATATGCAAGGGCCTTGAACTGATTAGTATAATTCCCTCTTTAATACAGCTGTCCCTCCAGATTAAGGTAAACCAAATGTTGCAATCAGAGATTAGTGTACCTTGCCAGTTATTAACATCCCCGGTTGCTCGGCGAGCACGTCAGACACTAATGCTGTGTATTTATTTGCCACTTCCACGCTGTAACTTGAACTTCTGCACCTGTCAAAGCATTCCAGGGAAGAGAGGGGCATTATTGGGGAGCAAAAGTTTTATACCTGTTACACCTGTTTGGTTTTGTCACCGCCTGAGATTTTTCTTTTTTTCTTGCCAAGATTGCCAGGTGGTTTAATCCGTTCCTCTGCCGGTTTTATGAAGAAAGACTTTGTCTGTTAAATTGCATTTGTTGCTCTCATCTGCTTTCCCTTATCGAATATGTGCTACTCACCTAAACTGCCGTCTTTTTTTTTTTTTTTAGTTATTATTATTTTTCTAAATTTTTTGGCCTCCCCCTGATTTTACAAGGACTCTCCGGCTGCTCTTTGTGTGCCGAGGATGCGGCTCCGGGCGAGGAGGAGGAGGAGGAGGAGAGGCAGCACCCGCTCCCGCTGTGCTCGCATCAGCGAGCGGTGCCTCTCGCCCAAGGTGGGTCACGCAGTTGTCTTCTTGCATTTGGCAGGATATCCTGTCCACCAGCAACACAGATGTCAAGGGGGACAATGTCCGGGTTATCGAGGGAAGCTTTTTGCCTTCTTTTCCCTCCACCCACTCCCCAACCTCAACCTGATCAGATTTTCTAGATAAACATATACTGTAAACAGACTTAAAAAGCTTAGGGAGGGGGTTGAGAGCGTCTTGTGCTGCGTGTAGGGAATCGATAAAGTCAGGCCGTGCTAAATAACTGCTCCTCAGATGTGTTTAATTACTTTTAGGAGGTTGGTAATTTACCTGCAAGCATGAGAGTCCTGGAGAGAAAAAAAAAAAAAAAGAAAAAAAAAAAGAGATATACAATGCATACGGATAGATGCTACTAACTGGGGTTTATTTCTTTTACCCTGACAATTATTTAAGCATAAAGTTTTAAAATGAGTGTCGGAGAGAGAAATGTTTGCCTTTTTGGCTGAAAAATTAAAAGAAAAACCTCAACAAAATGCCCCAACCCCTGCTTTTAAATAATTTCCCTCAAACCCACTTAAGCACTGGGCTATTAACAGAGTGAATGTAGGGCTGAACAAATATCATCTGCAGTTGCTGGAATTTTGTTGCTTCCTAACAAAGACTGTGGTAAGACATTTTTTTTTTTTTTTTTTTTTTTTTTTTTTTTTAAATTGAATAGATTCCTTATTAAATAGAGAATTGACATAAGGTCAAAAAGGGCCATTTTAGCACAGTCCCCCCTAATAACAAAGTTTACTGCCGGCTGCACACTGCCTGCACGTTATGGCTTAATTGCAGATTTTTTTAAAAGACAAAATATGTTCATATCTGAGGAATTATGTCTTGCAGCCTACTAAATATGCTAATGCAATACTAAGCAGGGATAAAGTTCTTGCCATACCACCCAACAGTTGCGTGGGACACGCTGCCAAGTTATTGTTAATTGTAAAGCGCAAGCAGGCTTTGCAATCCATCTTAATTGTCATACTTACTCCAGGTTTGGCGATAAGGCTAGATGGGCTGTTTTAAAGTGACAATGTTGACAAGGGGAAAGGGTGTGGGCCCGGGCTTGCGGTTCTGGAGGGGTTACGCGCTCTGACCTGCCGTAGGTTGATATGGACAGTCTGCAAGGGGATTTTAGTTGTCATGGGGTCCCCAGGCAGTTGAATAGAGTGACTGTCTGTCCTGCTTTTTCCTGTTAGGATCCTGACACGTGGAGCATTGATGAACTCAGCATAACGTTGAATAGGAGCTTTTTGGCAGCTGAGACACAAGGGCTAAGCTGCAGGTCAGAGATAACACTAGTGCAGATCTCCTCATGCACACAGTTAGTAGCATGCTTTCTTCCCTCCTGAGTGCAGGAAATAGCTCATGTTAAATACGTTCACTTTTCAGTTTTCCTTTCTTCTAAAACGCAGCTTGACAGATTGGGCTTTTCAGCCTCCCCCCCCCCCCCCCCCATTATTATTATTTTTTTCTCGCCACCTCTGCTTTCCACCTCAGAAATACTCTTCAGGAAGCGGGAGTTAATCTTGGTGAGGAAACGATAAGGTGATACTTGATTTTTCAGGGGAAAGCAGAAGGATATGACTGCCCGGTAACTGCCCAGAAATTTGCAGGGACGCCTTTTTTTAGGGCTTCCCTTTGCTTTTTCCTTTCTCCTCCTCGGAGCAGAGGACGACAGGTCTGGCTGGAGGTGGGCGCGAGGGGTTTAAATAGCATCGGGGGCAGGAAGGAAATGCTGGGAAGGTACACGGCAAAAAAAAAAACCACCACGTTTCCCTGCGCTTCTCTATCAGTTCCCTGGATCAGGTGAATCGGGTCGTTCCTTTCCCAACTTTGATGCATCCTGGCTGGCACAGAAACGTGTCTTTGAAGTCGTTTTATATTCGGCCAAGTTTTTTACGTGGTTCCAAAAGAAAGAGGGCGAGCATTGTCTCCGCTAAATGATGTCAAGCCGGCATCCTGTGTACCGAGACAATGTCGAAGGCTCTATCTGCTCTTGGCATTGCTATTGAGGCTGCCTTGGCCGTTTGAAGTGTTTATGTTAGGGAGGCTTGAACCTGGTGGAGATTTGGGGAGGGGGATCTCTCTGTAACCAACCCTTGCCTGTGTGCTGGGTGGTAGCAAGCAAGAGGTCACCCAACTCGTGACACGGAGTTGGTGCCGCGCGGAGCCAGAAATCCTCCCCAACGCGGGGCGGAAATGTGTAGTTTTGGGTAAGGCTTCGAGGTGGAGCGGGACCTTGCCGTGGGAAGAGCCTGTCTGGTGATGGGGGGCTCTTCTCCCAGCAAGGTGGTGCTCAGCACAAGAGGCGCAGAGCCAGGATGAGACCCTATTGTGCAGGCCTGTCCGCATTAGCGGATTCCTGTGCCTGTGTTTAGACTTTCAACGACTTAATTGGGCCTCTGCAGCGAAGGGTTTGCGGCCAAGGGGCCAAGGCTATTGTTTATTCCTGTGGCTATCACCGAGAGCCACACAGACAGGGAGAAGGACAGACATAAATACTGCCTTTGTTACACTTTCGATGCTCCTTTTTCTACCCCGAATGATTTTGTACGTGGTCTTCGATGACTTCAGCGGCTTTTCCGATAGAAAAGTGTTTGCACTTTCTAGAAGGGTAGGAAAGTCGTGAGAGGAAGGATGGCAGAACCCATCTGAGTTAAAAGGCCTGATGCTTGCAGGGTGTTGCTATTCCCTGTTTCTCTCAGTGCTCGGGGAACTCTTCCCAGCTGCCATGGCGGGGTTGCAAGTTACTCCTTGGAAAGCAGGGCTGGGAGCTCTGTGTATTTTCTTTGCTAAGTTGTGAATTCATTATGAAATTTATACGATGAGATCTATGACTCTGCTAATATTTCTACAGAGCAATTTGGCCTTTTCATTCCAGAAAGGGTTGGACAGGAGCTAAGAAGATCTGGCTTTTGTTTTCAACTCTTCTACAACTTCCTGTATGACCTTGGGCAAGTTGCTTAATCAAGCTGTCTGGAGCTTTCCTTTGTAGTAATGTTACTTGCAAATGTTAGAAGAGTCGTGAATATGCATGGTCGATTTGGTAGGTGATGTTCAGGTACTAATTTGACACCTTAGGGAAGAAAGAAGCTCTGTAAAATAAGAAAAATGAAGTCTCAGTATCTCACCTTGGCTTCAAGTGTAAGATTCAGTCAAATGCTGACAGCAGCAAGAGCTTGGCTGAACTGAATTGGGCTTAGGTGCACGTAGTGCCACCTCTGGGCAAGAATTTTACTATCCGAAGGAATGAAATAATTTGTGGAAAATTCTCTAAATTGGGGTCAGAGAGCTCGTGTATCAAAGGCATATGAGAAATCTGAAGACAGGACCTGAGGATGAGGACAGAGAGGTACCAGGGATGCAGGCATGACGTGATAGGATTATGCTGAACGTTGGATTTCCCTGTAGGAGCTCACTCTTGCTGGGTCTGCAGCTAAGGTAGAGGGAAGCCTATGCTCTACATCCCACAAGAATGGAGACATCCTGAGATGGCAGCAGTACAGTTAAATAGCTGGCTCTAAATCAGTGACAAGAGCAGATCACCCTTCGTTTGGGGAGGGCGATTTGCTTAGAAGTGCTGGACTGTGCACACACAAAATAAAATGTGTGCGTGCTACAGAAAGCTCACACCACTTTCATCATGGCAATGGACATTTAAGTACTTGAAGATCTATGATAGGACGTGGCTTTTTGAAGTGGCAAATATACTTTAATAAATACTAGCATATCTAAGAACTCGATTACAGCCCACTTTATAGGGAGTGGTAATATCTTTATTAAGGCAACTGATATAGTTGGAGGGGAAAAAACAGACAAGCCTTTAACAGGGCTCTTTGTTGTAATTAAAATAGGCTGCCTATATCTAGTTAAGTAATATGTAAACTCTTAAGGCCAAATGCTGCAGCTAGTTACTATTAGTGAGAAACTGTAAACTACAAAATCCCAAACCAGGAAGTCCCATGGAGATAAAAAAATATCTAAAGAACAGTCAGAAATGTGCCCTATATTATTGATGCTTCAAGCGGTATTAAGTCGTGAAGGGCTGGAATGTAAACAGAGTTGCAGATGTCTGATGCCGTAGGTTGAATTAGGGAAGCAGGAAATTCACTCCTTCGACTTGGGATGTTTGGGAGAAACACCTTCTGCGTGCCTTTATCTGAAACAGTTAAAGTTTTGGTTAACTTACAAAGTAATTTGGAGGAAAATATGCCAGGCAACCAATGCTGTTTCTTCTATTTATAGTGGTAAAAAAAAAAAAAAAAAGGGGAGTTGTGCAAGCCAATACAAAGTGGTCCCAGTTCAGAGGGAGCTACACTTTAGAAATGACCTGATGGGAGAGGGTAATAGTGAGAGTAGGTCGTGTCACAACGGTAAAAACCACAGCTGTACACACATATGGTTACTCGGTTTAGGCATGCCTGCATCTCAGAGAGACAATTATTTTATGCATCTTTATAATGTAAAGCTAATGATTATATTCCTCCCTTGGGGTGAAGTGCAAAGGATCAGTTTTTGTTTCCTAGAAGAGGGTGGGAGAACAGCCTCAGTTGGCTATAAACCCTCTGGTAATCTTGATGCTTCTATTTCCCAACCTTTAAAGCCTAGAGCCTTATCTTATCTCCCTATGCTTGTTGTTACCCCTGCCAAACTCTGCTGGTGGGTTACTGACATCATTACTTTCCCTCCTGATTTGCATAGGTTGAGCATGGAGCAGAAATTGCCTGTTGTACTTTCTGGTGCAGGCTCTGCTCCTCTTAAAAATTTATCCCCCCAACAGACCAACGTGGTGCTTGGAAGGGCTGATTCTTAAATTTTTTATTTTTTGTAAATGCAGTGACATAAATAAGTTCAGAACCCACCTTTGCAGGTCCAATGGGAGAAGTGAGTTGTGGTGTTGCAGGAGGTGAGCTGCAATGGGGACAGGGTCCCATGGGCAGCTGGTGTGAAATAGTAGCTAATTGATTCCTCAAGGACGGAGCCACCCTCATGAAGGATACTTTGGGACAAGATAATCTCCTACTGCATTTCTAATCCCGACAGGCAGCGGTCCTTGCTGAAGATTTCTGAGAACTTTCTTGACTTTCTCACATCCTACAAGGTCTACAGGAGCTGCTGCGTGGGACAGCGTGCTATAACGGAGAGCCCTTACAAACCTGAAATAGTCTTTGTCCTTTTCATCATGATTGTTGTTGGTAAACTCATATAAATGGGAAGTGCCGTTTCCTTCGCATTGTTTGAAGTGTATTTGTTCAAGAAATAACTGAATAACAGTTTTCCGTGTTTAAAACAGGAGAGCTTTTCCCAAACGCCCTAAATCTAAATTAGTATTCTTGATGGCCTGATGAGCCCAGAATAGCAGGGCAGCCAAATCAGGGTCCCAAGTGTTAAGGCATCCTAGGACATACTCTCTATCCTATTAAATAGTTTTTTTTTTTTTCTTTTTGTTAGAGAGCTTGATTCTCTTTTGCTTACTTATTACCATCTGAAATGCTGAATTAGAAGAAAACAGGGGTGGCAAGTAACTCTTTTGGAAATCTTTTGTTTGGATGACACCTAGGTAATGTCAGAGACAACTTTCCTGGGTGGCAGCTCTGAGGCAGATCATAATTGCTGTGGCAACAGGGGTTTCCTGAGTTTCCTTTTTTGCACGTGCATTTAAATTGGTGAGTTCAGAAGAAAAGAGTTTATTTCAGAGTTCTGTGTGTGCATACCTTCGTGATTTTTTTCCCCCCCTCATTCCTCATTCTTTGCTACTTCGTAAGCCTGAAACGGTAACAGCGCAAACAGAAATATCCCTTGACTGATAGTAAGGAAATAGGTGAGAGTGTGGAAGACCCTTACCATTAAATCAACCAAGAAAAAAAAAAGGAAAAAAATCATTGAATTTGTTTTTGTGAGCAGTGCTAGTTGCCTTGCCAGTCTGAAGCTGGCACTGTGGGTTTGCTGTAATCACTGAGCTGAGAAAAAGAGACACGGGGTTTGTTTGTTTGTTTGTCATCATGGAGTTGAGCAGGACTTAAGCAGTTGAATGCACAACACTTTTCTCTGCTTTCATCCTCTTCTCTCTGATTCTGGATTTCACAGATATCTCCCTCGATTCTTCCAATCTGTTTTTTGACCCTCCTTAAGAATTAGGGTTTATATATATATCACATGTGCGTATCAGCTTGGGAAGCATGCCTTTTTGGTTTTAAAAAACGAATCATGATAAAAATCAATTACATGTGCGACTTTGAGTGATTTGCTCGAGCTCCATCTCCCACAGGAGACCGTATGTGTGTGTACGTGTTGCTTTGCTTTGGGGGCATCCAAGCAGCAGCCCTCGTTCTGGCCAGGTGTCAGCTCTGTCGGCAGGATGGCATCTTGGGTTTGTTGCGGTACGACGCAGTGTGTGGGCAAACGCCCAGGATCTGAATCCTGGGCACGGTGCAATATGCTGCAGAGTAACGTGTAGACCTTCGGGTTTCAACACAAAGTTGTTCAAAGATTAGGAGAAGGAAAAATACACATTCGAGAGGAGGAAATATTGTAATCAAACAAGATGGCACGGAGCAATGCCAAGGGGAAAAAAACCCCCACCACGTTCCTTTAGTCAACCAATCCTGACTGCTGCACTTCATTTCTGAAGCCAATAATCCTCTGTCTCTTGGAGAGCAGCTTCAAAAGGCCCGTACCATCCAATGTTTTGAATGCAGCTGGTTGAAGATAAAATACTGAGACCACAGTGCCTTTCTTTTGCTTTGGGAGCAGGGTCTACGCCTTTGTAGGTTTCTCTGGTGCCATGTGTAAGGTCTCATCTCCTGCTCAGTATCCTTTCAGCATCACCACAGCCCGGGTTGTAAAGCCTGTGCCAGAGGTAAGGAAAGGGACAGAGGGACATGTGGTGGGAATATGTTGTACTACAGCTTTCCTTGGCGTGCAGGCAGCAAACTCAAGACTAGTACAAGCTAGTCAGAGCAGCTTGAAGACTGTTCTAACATACTTTCAGAGCTACCCTTTGGGCACTGCAGTAGCTGTTTGCCATGAGCTTGCTAATTTGCTTCAACATTTCTGAGGTCTGAGGAGGTAGGTACAGCACTGAGTGTGAGTTACAGATCTCTGCTATTCTCTCAGCTCTGCCACCTGCTCCCCGTGACAGCAAATTCCACCCTCAGTGCAGCGCTTTCTTTAATTGTCTCCTACTTCAATCTCTTTAGCTGGTGAAACATTAAATGGAACGTGCCACTCAAGTTGCTCTGCTAAGTCAAGTTGCTATTTCCAAACCAAGGCATGAAGATGAAAGGATATAGCTTTCTGGACCCCTTGCTATAGTTATTGTCAAAGGCTTTGCTCTGGCTCCCTTTCAAGCTGAGCCTTCTGGGAGGAAAGAGAGTCTTGAGGTCATGTCACATCCCCCAGCAGCAGGTACGGGCAGTGCACACTGGCAGCGTTGAGTGAGCACGGCTTGTGCAGAACTGTCCCAGCTCTGGCTATGGCTCAGCCAGACCCAACTATGAGGGTGGGCTGGGAGCCCAAGTCACTGTGGCCTTTCCAGACCCCTGATGCTCTGGAGTTCTGTTGGCATTGGAGATTTGCCTGGCCTGGTAGGTATGCAGTCAACATAATGTTCCAGAAAAGCTTACACACTTGAAACAAAAATGCATTGTGCTGGAAACAGGCTAGCTCCAGAAGTAGGGTGTCTCCAGCACCCTCATATCACATTTTGCAACCCTGTTGTTTTTTCCTTCTTGTTGTTAACTTGATTTTCTCACCTACTGCACAGTATACTCAAACCTTCGCCAGGTTTCCCTTCGTTGGCAATGTCTGAGAAGCTGGCTAGACCAGACTGTTTCTTAGGAGGATACAGACAGTCTGATCTCCAGAATTACCCACCTAACTTGACTTTACGCTTTGACACATCTGTGAGTCAACACGGTGGTGATACATTCTGCCAGATGCTTCCAAAAAAACAGTTGTCCTTACCCAGAGGTTTTGGTAGTCATCTCTCTGACATAGACCTTGGCCAGCTTTCCATAGGACAGTCACATGGAGATTGCGTGTGAGCCAGCATGAAGCACTCAAGCTTTTAAACTGGTTCTTCCACTGCTAATGCTTGTTCTGTCTGAGATGTCTCAGGCCACGGTGATTTCATGCTGTCATTTCCATAGTTAGACAGTGTCTGCATCTGAGTACGCTACCCCTCCAACTGGTTGCGAGGATGTGGGTGTCTGGTGTTCCATATATCAGCCCCTTGCACCTTAGGTTCATAGCCAAACCAGTCATCCTTATTAATAGAGGACTGGATTTCTGTGGTGAGACGTTGAGGTTAGGTGTCACAGGGTGCAGCACGGTGATAAGGACATGACGTCTGTTGCTCTGGAGGACTGGTAGTGAAAGCTCAAACCATGTCCAGCCTGGACACATGAAAAAGCCACTGTGGGACTCACCCTTCCAGGCCCCTCCAAGTTCGAGGTGTACATCGGGCTCAAGAGGACAGGTTGGATGTGTGGTGGGATCTCAGCACTGCAGCTATCTGGGCCTGGCCAAGAGCAAGGGGAGGCAGTCACGCTGTTTAAGGTGTCTCCTTTTAACCACTAAAAGTGCAGCCTGGCCTGCCCCACCGTTTCCTGCCAGCTCTGGAGATAAGCCCACGGCGGGTCAGACCGAGGGATCATCGTGCCCCGTCTCTGGCCGCAGTAAACAGCAGGCTCCCGGGGAGCAGCAGAAGAGCGGGGGAAGCAGATAGAGACTCTTCCCAATTCTCCTCATTTTCAGCAACTATTTCCTTAATCTGAAGGATCAGCCAAGACCACGGGTGGGCCATCAACCGCACTGCTTGTGTATTTGGTGTGGTGGTGGGTCTACAGCCTCGTGGCATCCTTTGCTAGAGCTGTAGTCACTGGGAAGAGAGGTCTCCAAGGAGTAGATCCCTTTTGGTCTTGTGCTGTGCTTCTATATTGAGGGGTCACCTCATTGCCCTCTACAACTACCTGAAGGGATGTTGTAGCGAGGTGGGGGTTGGTCTGTTCTCCCTCGTGGAGAGCGATAGGATGAGAGGAAATGGATTTAAATTGCCCCAGGGGGCGTTCAGGTTGGATATTAGGAAGAATTTCTTTACTGAGAGGGTTGTAACCATTAGAACAGGCTGCCCAGGGAGGGGGTTGAGTTGCCATCCCTGGAGGGGTTAAGAGAAGGGTGGGTGTTGTGCTGGTGGGGAATCATTTAGTAGGTTGATAGGGCTGGGACAAAGGCTGGACTCGATGATCTTTTAGGTCTCTTCCAGCTGAAACTATTCTATGATTCTATGTTTTGTTGTTAAGATAGACTGAAGTACTTCAGTTTAATGTTTAATGCCATTAGTGGGTAAAGAAAGGAAAAAAAAACCTCGAACCCAACAGAGCAGTTCCTGTGTCAGGATTGTCTCTAATCGATGCAGGAGTCATCTGCTGCCAGGCCACTTATTAGCTTGTTTTCAGAAGCCTTTCTAAAAACCACCCACGAATATGAATAATCATATCAATAATTTAAATAATCAACTGTCTCTTGGTTTTTGTGGGTCTTTTTGGTTGGGTTTTTTTTTTTTGTTTATTTGTTTCTTTGTTGTTCTTCTTCTTCTTTTCTGCTTCCCTCTTGCTTGTGAGGCGGCCACTCCTGCCGGAAACCTCTGCTTTAAATGCAGGACTCTCCGGGGTGAAAGGAGTGGGTTTCCTAAGCTGCTGGATCAAAGCGAAACCTCCCAGCCCAGCCTCCACACAGGTTTCCTCCCTCTCCCAGGTTCACGCCGCATGTCTGGCAACCCCCCAGGATGCCCTGTGTGAGCTCAGCTACCTCTTTATTATTTTTTTTTTTTAAATTTAAAAATAATTTGGTGGCTCTCTGGCCGAGTTATCTGCTGTCTCTGCAATACGCTGCGTGTCGGACTCCCACAGCCGAAAGCCTCTGTTTCCTTTCTGCCAGTACCTTGGTATCTGCCTTGCCCAGGAGCCTGCTGATGAAGATTTCCTGTTTGTTTTGAGTCACTGCTGGAGTGATAAATATACTTCGGCTCTCTCCTCCAAGAGGAAAGAAACCAGCTGCCCCAAACTAAAGGGAAAAAAATATGTCGAAATTCCACCAAAGGGCCCTGTTATCATGAGGCTTCCATGGAAGGATGAAACCGGGCAACGCGATTTATGGCAAAAGCACCATTTCCATATAAAAAATGTCCCTTCCGAGCATCGGGTTTGCCTTTGATGGTCTGCTTTCGCTCCATAACTTTAATTTTTAAAACAGGTTAGAAATAAATAAATAAATACGAAACCCCCATAAACTTACATGGCAGAGTAATGCTCGGCTGGATAAACAAACAATTATACTTGTGGTTTCTTGATCTGACCACAAGCTTTAAATGCCATATTTTTGCATGAACCTATAATGCTTCTGGATAAACAATTGTGTTTATATTGTCAGGAGTATCCAGTGTGGTGTTGTGTAATTTCTATGTGCGATTACTAGGATATAGGATAAATTCCAAAAGAAAAGAAAGGAAAGGAAGATTAGATTATTAAGTCATTTTTAATAAAAACAGCATAGTTTGGACTCACTTATAGCTTAATTTGTAATTTTAAAAGAATGCAGCATTGGCTTTTAAGTTTCCACAATTATCTTTTCATCTCCTTTTATCCTTTTTTTTTACTAGAGATGAGGTCCAACCCAAAATCTTGGATCTAAACCCACAATCCAGGTTCAAATCTGAGTTCAGAGCTCCAACCTCGTTTCTGAAGAAGCTGAGTCAGGCTGGGTACATGTTACGTTTGAATTTCCAACCTCGGGTTCAGGGGCGTTTGACACTTGGGACTTACTTTTGACGGATGGAGAGATGCAAGTGGTGGTGGCATTGAGGATTTAGGGTGCCTCCAGCCTTGCAGAGGAGCTGCCATGGGTCAAAGAAGTGTTTTGGAAGATCAGGAGAGCTGCAGGTTAGTGATACAAAAAACCCCAACAACTCATTAAAGGTATCCTGGGGCCAGTTTTGGTCTGGTCTAAATCTACACAAAACAAGCAACAACAGCCCCTTGTCATGGTTTGGAGGAACGAGTGCTTCCACAGAGGTTTAGCACTTTTTTGTCTGTCTAAAGGTATTGGTTTGGCCCTTACAAAAACAGGCACAGCAAACAATTTTGCTTATGGTAGATGTTTGAACTGCTATTTATGGAAGAAAAAACCCTCTTTTTTTCCTACAGTTTTTGATATCTCCTTTTTTTTTTTTTTTTTTTGTAAACTCCATAAACATCGGCAAACAATGTGTGCTTTTCTCTACTCACCAGTACACTCCCTTTCCAATAAGCTAACAGGGCTCTCTCCTTTATATCACTGAGTGAAATCACATGGAACAAAAATAATCATATTTAAGCAGTTTGAAGTATACTTTTTTCCACCGTTTACCTTTACCATCTCCTAGTAAAATACAATTTCTTCTTCAGCAGCAGATGAAAAAAAACATTGTAACTTTAAAGCGTGAGATTATAAAAGACTGCAGCTAGTTTAGGTCTCACAGTTAGAAGTTAATTCTAAGTCACTGGAATTGAAAACATCAGTTTACAACATTTACTGGCTTGCTATAAAAATGTATTCCCCTGTGTTATGTTAAACATGAGAAACTACACCTCAGTGTGTCCATTATTTATATATTTATTCATATCTTGCTGCTTCTGATTCAGCTGTGTAACTGTATGCAAAACAGATAATTACTGGGGAACAGAATAATTTGTATTTTGAGGGGAATAAATACCCTGAAGGATTTGCTTTTGGGGAAAGAACACACTGCAAGGAAATTACATAGATTTTGTAAACATATACGAAAACAACACCAACAACAAAAAAAAGAGGTGAGGAAATATTTTGGGTCCGGCAACTTTGACACTACCGTGTTTGTGGTGGGGGAAGAAAATTTTCTTTCTAAATACCCAAATTCATGCTGTAAAATTGAACGTGAGCCCTATTAAGTGACATGGTTATACACATGGGGACCCTTGGGCTCTCTCCTCTGTGGTGCTGGCCAGATGTGGGAGCCATCCCCGGGTGGGTGACAGGACCTTGGTTTCTCAGAGAAGTTGTGGCAGCCCTCTCCCTGGAAGTGTTCAAGGCTGGGTTGGACAGGGCTTTGAGCAACCTGGTCTGGTGGGAGGTGTCTCTGTCCATGGCAATGAGGCTGGACTAAATGATTTTTCAGGTCCGTTCCAACCCAAACCATTCTGTGATTCCGTGATTCCCACCGTAGACCTTCTTTTCCCCCAGTTTTCTTCTCTGATTTAGCACCAGGCGGTGGAAGAGAGATGCTGGAGACACTAATTTCAGCATTTCTAGTAACAGAATTACTGCTGGAAACGTGGCTGAATGACAGCATCACCGTTCATCTCCCTTTGATTTATTTAGCACAAGCGTTTGTCTGTTCCGTTTCTGTTTGCAGGCTTTCTGTTGAGAAACGGGAGTCTCACAAGCTTCCCTACACAGAGACAAGTCCACACCAAATATATTTACCCGGTCATCTCAGAGCTACCCAAACCAACTCAAATCCTCTGCGGGGCAGAGGGATGTTGAACCTGTCCTGCCAAGCACCCAAAGAGTTCATCATTTGAGCATCCTGAAGCTGTCTCCGAGTGACTCCTGGGACGCGAACAAGTCACTTCAACACCTCGTGTTTGCCCACTGAAGTGAAGTCAGTAAGTAATATTGCATTTTTCTGTTTGTCTTGGTTATTTGGGAGGCCCTTTGGCTGTTGCTGTGCCTACACCGGGGAGAGATGAGAAGGGCCAGCGGTGCGGGTGCACCCCGGGAACTGAAGCGCAGGGGGAGTAAAGTGACATGACCAGGGGCATCTGAGAAATTTGTGGCAGGAGGTGGGGCGAACCCCGGTTTCCCGATTCCTCGTCAAGAATGGCGACGTTTTTCTCTGATAACCTGCCGTGTGGAGCTGTGCCCATCTGCCACCGGGAAAAAAAATATCTTTAATTTGAAGGCACTCTGCAGACAAATATAGTTATGGGTAGCACTGTACAAAAAAAGCAGTTTAACACAGTGTTAAAGAAAATGGAAGTGACAAATCTCTGTCTTGAGATCACGGCCTTAACATGTTCACCAGGGCTGATCGTAAGTTTTTCTTTTCTTTTTTCTCTTTCCTTTTGGTGGAGAAGTTTTCTAAGGTATTTTTCAAACTTTCCAGTTTAGCAATGTGTTGGCTCAAATTGAAAAGAGAACTAGGCACTGGGTCACAGGCAGAATTAGGTTTGCGCTAGTGGTGGGGGCAGGTTGCTGACACAGCTACAATCAGACAAAACATTTAAAACTTCTGGCTTTGTACTTCTCAAATGCCTCTTTTAGAAAATCGCTTAAGTTGTTATTAACATCCACCACCCACCTTCCCTTTCTGGTCCTGACATTGTGTAATAATAGATAATGTTGACATATGTTCCCTGCTGGTCAGAAATACTATACTTCTGTGAAAGGTAACATTTTCGAGCAATGACAAAATGTATTTTACTTGGACAGAGCCTTAGTTATTGGACTAATCTCACAATGTGGGATGTGGGGTAAAAGTTTTAACATTTTAGTTGTGGGAGAAAGTTTGTTGGGACAGTAAAAGCATCGGTATGGGGTGTGTTTGGTTTTCTCCGTTTCTAGAGGTACTGGCTGGGTATCAAACTCGTGCGTCCGTAGGAATTTAAAAGAAACATTTGCAGTATGTATGAGGAACAGCTGTCTGTGTACTCCGTGCAACTTTTCAAAATGACTATTTGGACATTTTTTTTTCTAGGAAGGATGAGAGACCTGAAGGAGTGTGTGTGTGTGTGTGTGTGTGTCCCACAAGCTCTGAATAATTTTTTGTTTTAGCAGATCAGTTTTTAAACGTTGAATAACCGTAAAAAGACCTGCATTTATTTATCTGTTTCCCACTAAGCGAAGCCGTCTGAAAATAGAAAAAGAGGAAGAGACAGCAAAATCTTCCAAACAAATATGTTGTGAAAAAAACTACTTTTGAAAGTAATCTAGGGTGAGATTCTGTAAAAACGTGTCTGCTTCGCACGCCACCAAACTCAGCACAAGACTGCGCAAGCCTGGAGAAATCAGGTTTTATTTTAAGTCTTGCATGGATCCCCGTGCTGGGAAAACTCGAAATAATTTTTATATTGAATCTGGTCTTTTTTTACGTGCTACAACAGGATCCAGAAATAATCATGAGGGTCCTGCCTTTTGGCAGATAACCCCCTCCTCTTGCAGCGGGCTCCCTAAGATTTTTTTTGTTGTTTTCATCTTGTTAAAAATTTACCTTTTCCTGCAAAATCAGTGAAGCTTTAGGGAACAAGCCCTCTGACCAGCATCCGCCCGCTGCCTCCCGGGCTCTGACACACTGCTCTGCGGGGACCAGGAGCTTTAACCTGCTCAGCCCTTGCCCGAAGCCGTCATCCCAGGGCCTCCTGAGCTAAACCCTTCAGCACATGAGCTGCTGACGTGTGGGTCTGGGATGGGGTCTCCCATGGAGCGGGGTGGCCGGGAGCTCCCCTGCGAGCTCCCCATCCATCTTCTTTCACCCATCAGGAGCGTCCTGTTTGTTTTCAAACTCTCCCTGCGTGTCTGTCGGGCTGCTTTGCCTTGGCTCTGTTCTCAGTTACACCCATTGATGTCAGTGGGGTTGCGTTGGTGGAATCAGGAGAAAAATTTGGCTCCTCATCTTTTTATTCCCCCCCCTCACTCTATTTTTTTTTTTTTCCTTTTTTTCTATTTTTTTTTTTGGCGTTGCTCAGCTTCAGCCTAGCTCGCTGCCTGACTTGTCCCGGGCTCCTGCCGCTGCTGGGGTGAGAGCTTCTCCTCTGCAGCTCCTGCTGCTTGGCACGGCTTCGCTGCTTCGGATCCAATCTCGGCTCAAAACATATCTGTTCTGCTTTCTGCTTCCTCCCTCCCTCTTTGCTCTCTGTAAAGCATTTTATTATCCAGACTTTATGGAAGGCTCTGTACAAAATGAAGTTGTGAGGTTATTTGTTTTGGTGCAGCCAATCCAATAGTGTAAGCTACTTCCCTCCTTTAATCTTCTCCTCTTTAGATAATACATAGGCTTTTATGTCCATTAATTGTCAGAAATAAATGCTTCTTTAGCTATTACTTCCTGAAACAGAGCAGTGATCTCCCTTACATACAGCTGTTTATATTATGCATAGCACAGCCCTGTCACAAGAATACATTACAAGTTTTCGTAAGACCTTGAGCTCGCATTTAGCATAATTTCCAGTTTAACTTTCCTTTTGCCAAAAAGGAAAGCATCCAGTGGGCTACTGAACTGCCCCTTGGTCAACATGGCTCAGGAGTAATCCCCGCAGGCATGAGAAGAAACAGAAGAGTGATAGGAGCAGTGGGTGAGGTTAGTGGAGTTCCATATTGCTGCTTTAAGACCTAATCATTATTAATTATTCTCTTAATAGTAGAGACTTCACGTCCCAGCTGAGATTAAGACCAAATGGTGCCAGATGTAGTGCAAACACCTATTAAGTCATGGTCCCTTTATCAAACAATTTACTGTCTAAATAGACAAGACAGAGAAAAGATGGGAGATGAACAAAGAGGTGTCAGCACAGGAGACAGTAAATTGAAGGAATTAAGGATAGTGAGAGAAATGAAGGCCACAATGTGATTTCTGGACATAATCAAGGGAAGACCCACAACTGGGGTAAAAGCATTTCCAAAGCTCTTTTGGAAACCCAGTGCACCAGCCAAGAATAGTCCTGCCTGTCAGCGCTGCCCACAGGGCTTGGGTTGGAGAAGAGGTGGTGTAGAAGCTCGGTATCCACCTCCACCAAAACAACCTGAGCTCTCTTTGCAGTTCCGAGAGCATTTCAGCTAACCCAACTGGGTATTTCTGAGTTGGGAGAGCAGGTGTTCACATGCATCCTCTTCTGCTGGCCTTGCAGGGTGCTGAGTAAGCGGTGCAGAGGGTGAGTGTTACCATTTCAGCTAGCACAGCTAGATCTAGAAGAGGACACATCCATAGCTGTATGGGCTGCTTGTCTCCCTCCTGGCTTCATTGATACCTTTCTCAGACCCTTTGACAGGCAAGAACCACCAGGCCAGGCTCTCGCACTCACTCACGTCTACCTACACAATTTAATTTGCACCACCTTACAAATCACCTCTGGATTTGGCCCCCAGTTCAGCTCACCACTAAAATAAACAGATCAGTGTGACCGGCTACAAATGATCTGACCACGTAGCTTTGTCGCATGGAGTTGGTTGCTTTAATTCACATCCATTTTTAAGTTTAGCTCTGTGCAGCAAAAACGAGCTGACGACTTTCCAAAGTTCCTTAAATGTTCAAAATGCTATACAAATGTTAGCTATCTCCCAACAAAGTATTTAAGACGCTTTGCTTATGTCTTCACGAATAACTTTCTGAGAGGGTTGTGACATAGTTGTACCATTATTTTGTATGGCAAATGAAGGGAAAAAAAAATATCTTGGAAGGATGTTTGTTTTTATTTTTTGTCTTCTGACCACTCTGTTTGGAAGAACTGCCAAGTTTAACTCTAAACTTGCGAGTATAGTAACTTTTTTTTTTCTTTGAAACTCGGGTCTATAATGTCTGGAGCTGCTTCTGGTTGAAAGCAATTGTTACGTTCCTGACTCTTGTGATCAATCGAAATCAATTTCATACAGAAGGTTAACAGAGAAGGTCCAAACAAATGAATCCATGTGCATTTATCTGACAGCATTTCATATACAAATAACGAAAGCAGTACATTATCAATTCTCCGTAGTAAGAAGTATTCTTCATGTTTTTATAAAAAGTACTTAAGAGCTGACTTTGAAGAAAGACTTTGAAAACTTGCCAAACCTTCTTTGTATTTTGAAAGTCCACATCAAGAAAGTAGTAAATAGTCATTGAGCGTAGGAAAAAGGAAACTATTAGCATTGTTTTCTTTGAAAGATAAAAAGAAAAATGCAGTGCAAAACTTCATAATCTCTGAAATGTGTATTTGTTATTTGAATCAATTTAAAACAATTGTCACTATTAAGTTCATGTTTGCCTGCCTACTGAACTGTGTAAAATGGTTCTGTATCTGCTGGTTTCATGTACACTGGTTCTCCTCTTTCCTCATCTCCTTCTAGTTTTACAGGCTTAAGCATTTCCATTTAACTGCAGACTTAGAATTTCTATGAAGGCTGTACTTAAAAAGCCCTACTTCGGCTCCCCAATCCAGGATTTTTTAACTTGCATTCATTCCTCTAATGCAAGGATGTGTTTCTTGGCTTCTGTAAAGCAATAGTTCCTCAAATTTCCCTTTCTGGGTGCCCATTGCCATCGTACAGCAGTTCTTTGCGATGTGTTCTGATGAGATAACCTCTTTTTTTAAAAAAAAATAATTAAAAAATGTTTTTATTTACAGACAGCTTCTTGGACCAGGCTTTCCATTGTTGTTAGTGTGGTTTTGGTGCAGCACAATTTTAAAATTACTGCTCATTGCCAGGAGAGATGAGACCAGGTACTTTTTTTATAGGTTGGAAAAAAAAAAAAGATCGTATCAGAGCAAGTTTGGCGATGTATTTGGATGAAACTATGTACAAGTTCATACCACATACAACCTTCAAACAGGTATATTGCATGCCTGCGCCGAACACAAGAACCTTGTTTAATTATGTGTAATCAAGGAGCCAACTTGCCTTTTACCATTGCTAATGCAGGTTGTACTTATGCATATATTAATTTCAAAGCCATTAAGCTGTCCCGTGTGTGAGGTAGCACTATGAGGAAATGCTTGTTCCCTTCATCTTTAATAAGTGCAGTACACGTTCGGCTAAAAGAGGATCTACGCTGCGTGTAACCTGTGAGAAACAGAAGTGGAAGTTGGTGTGTGAAGAAACGTGTCTGCTGGGTAGAAATGGGATATTTTCCCCCTGTTTGCCATGAAAGCGTCTGTGGGTTATAAAATAAATATGGTAAAGAGCTCGAATGGTTGTGTAGGCATACTGGTGTGTTTGGTAGCCAACTAGAAATGCTGACCTTTTAAGAGGGATCGTGTCTTTATATAGAAAATGTGTATTTGTGGATGAGATAAAGGTAGGATTACAGTAAGGATTTTTTTTGGCAGGAGTTTCCGTGATTGTATTTCTTAAGAAGATAGTTGATGGATTAAACGATCATCTGAGATTTTCAGAGTTTGTAAAGACTTTCAGATTTACCAATTCATCATCTCTTGTCTCCATCTAATTATTACAAATCTGTTGCCTCTAAATATTTGTTGCTGCTGGATACTGACTCATCTCCTGCCCTAGCTTTGTTCAAAGTACCTACCCCATTTTACAATAAACAATCAAGAAAACATAACGTAGATTAAATTGTGATAAATGCCAAATGCATAAAAATATCCTGCTGAAAAGTACGAACATTTTTCATGCTTCTCTGCCTCCATTTTTTCATTGATAAAATGGATCTAATCGCAACCACATCTTTTAGGGCTTTTTTTTCCTTTTAATAAGCAGGCCAAGCCCGGTCCTGCTGATGGCCTGTTCATGACCTTCTCCTTGTAGGGAGATGATGACTGAAATTTGGTGGGGTGAGACTTTGTTCAGCCAGCATTTTCACGGGTTCAGTTTGTTCCCTGAGGATGGGACAGGGCTAAGCGTTTGCCCTCGAAGCTCTGACCCTGGCAAAATGATTTTGGGGAGGGCAGAAGTGACACAACAAATACAGGAGGGTACAAGCTTCCAGGGGAAGATAAGTTTTTCCCATCTCCACCCTTGCCAACTTCAATCTCCACACCCTCTAATGTCCTCTTTGTGGGTCTCTGAGATGCAGCTTTCAGGGCAGCATAGAGATTCAGACTGACAGCACTCTCCATACGCTGGGACCCCCAAAATACAAACTCTAACTAGCACTCTCGCTGCTCGCAGAGGGGACCTCTAGGTCAGGTTTATTTACTCGCTGTTGCACAGTGTCCTCACATGCAAACCAGTGACTTTGCAGCTCGACTAGTTTGCTAACTAAGATACCCTGTTAATATTAATCTTGCAGTGAAAGCACGCTTCCCCTCCAGAACTGTCTTCTCAGCTTGTTTTCAAATCTTACTTGAAGGCAGGAGTGTAATCTTAGAAGGGCTTTTTTCTACTAGCCAGCATCAGACAACCCCACAAGAGGCAAAGGGGAATGCTACATTTGCCCACATCTCTGGACCAGTGACGCAAATGACTATTAAGTATTTCAGTTATACTTTTTATTTTGTGTAAAGATGCTCAAAGGGGCTGTTTCAAGAGTCTTTCCAATACTGTCGTTTTGATTGTGATATTAAGATCTATCTGACAGCTGAGTGAATAGTTTATTTTATCGTTGGTGTGGACTCCCTAGTATATAGCAAGAAGAGCATGGCTTGAAAGACACAAGTTTTGAAGTTGCTGGGAATTTGACTGATTTCAATGAGGCCAGGTCTTTACCACAAGTCTGTTATCACTGCCACAGCTTCATGGAGCTGGATAGGAACAGTTTGGATGTTCATATAAAACAAGGACTACGAAAACAAATTTTTTTTTTTTTTTTTAGCAATGTCACTTGTCCATTTTTGCGTTCCTGGTAAAGATCATCTACATGTAGTTCTTTTAAGGAAGACATTTGATCTAGTTGCTCATTTAGTCATAATGTCAAATACTCCTTATTCTTCTAAAAATGCAAAATTAATACTGCATTATTCTAGCCAGTATTATTCCTGCAATGAAGTGGAGTTTCATCAAGTTAAACTTTTCCGTTAGAGAGATTAAAGGAGAAGGCAGAGGGCCAAATTCTCCTCTGTTCTGTGAGTGTTGAGCTAGACGATCCAGCAACTTCAAAGAAATTGAGATTTACACTAGTGTAATCAAAACCAGAATTTCTCACGCAGATTTTCTACATATTTTTATTAACTCTACGAAATATAGGACTGAAATAATCCTCCTGTTCCTGAAGATGCACAAACGACGATCCCAGTGGCAGTCATATTACTGAGGAGGCGGGGTTTACATCCCCTGTGTGAAAGCCTCCAGACAACTGGGAGCTGAATGACTTACAGTGCACAGACGTGCTCATTAATACATAAACTACCACAACTACACCGTGTGCTTCCTGGAAGCTCGTTGCCCGTGTTTTTAAGGAGAAACCCAAGCTATTCAGCAAAGACAGACTTGGCGGTGTTTTGCTTTGCTGTGGCAAAAATACATTTATTCAAAATTCAATATGTAAATGCAGAAGAAACAGGTTGGAGCTCCATGACTTTGGGAAAAAGGATTTTGTTGAAGCCCTTGGTGGGATGTCACGATGTGGTTCATCCCACCACTGTCCCAGGCTTGCTTCAAATAGTGAATTTAGAGCATCTCACTGCTGGTCCCCACCCCACTCCACAGCCTCTGGGACGTTCCTCCAGCCACTTTCCAGCGAAATCCCACGCTGGCAGAGTGACTCACATCAGAAGACATTCCAGAAAGAAGAATAATTAGGCCGTTGCTGGAATTGATGTAATGGTGTTTTTCAGGATGCTTTAATAGACATGAGTGATGTTTTGGCAGGCAAGCGAAATAACCCTAGATATCTGATTGCATTACCGACTGCTACCAAGGGCATCTCTGGGGAAAGGGACATTACTTAAGGTACTTTCTCCATATTTTTGACTTGCTGGAGCTAAATTTCAGTGCTGCACAGGGTTCTTTTTCAGAAGGCAGACGTATTGGAGAGCTTAACCAAGACGTATAACAAACCAAACTCTAAACACATACAGATTCCAACAGACAGACCTGTGTAAACAACATCATAATTCCCTCGGTTGTGTACTGTTTAAAATAACATTCAGCTACGCATTCACCTCAGAAGATTGCCACTTTAACAGCATTGTTTCTTTTCGTAATCTTTATTGTTTAGGTTTATTATGGCTCTCTTCCCCCCACCTTAGAAAACGTAAACAATTCCCTTCTTCGCCCTGCGACCGGCTTGCCCATGTCCTGATGACGCATCCTTCGCGCTAGGTCCAGACAGAAAGATAATGAGTGAGGACTGCGCTGAGGCTCTTTTCACCCAGAAATAAGTTTGTTCTCCCTGTCTGTATGTGCTTTAACACCGTAGTCCTTGGGATGGTGTTTCTTAACGTTAATGATTCTTACTGGTATTTAAACATGTCGTTTGGAATTGTGCTCTAATTTAACACCTGCGCGGTCCTGCCGAGGGCTCATCGCCTTCCTTCAGGCTATATATTAAACAAAAAATAATAAAAACATGCTTTGCACACCGATGTCCTTGGGTTGTTTTGTAAAACCTCGTCGTTTAGGCTGCTCTCTGCAGGTAAATCGGTCTTTTTCCTGGTCTGGCACGTTGATAAGCCTTCACACTTGGCTGGGCTCGAGGTGCGTTTGTGCAAAGGCAGATTGTTTTAGTTAACATAATCAGTGAACTCACTGTTCTACCTGGATGTCTGGGAGAATTGCCAAGAGATTTCCCAACATTTCAATCAGAGGCAAGGGCTATAAAGCTGTCAGTTTTCTTGTAGGCCAATTTGCCTTTGCCATGATTCTAACGTTGTGCTCATTTATAAAGAAATCAGCCCTGGTCTTTCGGAGTAATATTTTATGCTGCTTCCAATTTGAAGAAGAATGATTTCTTTTTCTTTCTTTCTCCTTTTTTTTTTTTTTTTCTATTTTGAGGATGCATTTTTGAAAAACATTTCGTGACACAGAAAAATGCCCCAATTTAGGATTCTGATGCAGAAGTAAATTATTTAAATAAAAAATTAATTAATATTCCATTTTATTTCGCAGCAGTGGAACTGAGCTCTTTTCACATATTGTAGCAGCCTCAAGTAAATCTGTTCTTAAACAAAGAAATGGAGATACTTAGGTCAAATGTTCAGGGTAATCTTGGTCTGTGCAGTAATTACAATCAGAGATTTGTTAAACTACCTGAAAATAATTCACTTCCATGGGCAAAAAGTATACCTACAAGTTTATGGTTTGCAGGTCATTGTCATCTACCCCGCTTCCACCTGCTGTAATAAATTCCAGTGAAATATCTACTACTGAGTACTGAACTTAAAGATTTTTTTTTTTTCCTCAGGCCTTCAACACTTACTACCTTGTGCCAGATTACATCATGTAACCTTCAACAATGTTGTGACATTTTTTCATTTGATGCAGAGGAGCAGGGCATCGCATCCGCTTGAGTTTTCTTTGATGTTCCCCACAGGAAGTTTTTGAATATTTGGTCAGTTGGATGTTTTTCAAGTATTTCACCGTGGTCAGGACCTAGAAGAACTCTATTCTATTTTTGCACGCTGACAATGAGAAAGGTGGACCCGTTCATTCTGCTCTGAAAGACTTCCAGCTGTGGGGAGCAGTTGTGAGGATCGGTGGTGGCAGGGATGATGCTGAGCACGTGGTCCTGTGCGAGCCTGCTGGACAGGTATGTGATCATCAAACATATTTCACCAGAGCGCTCTTACTTGGTTCATAGTTTTGAAGTTCTGGGTTGCTGAGAGTCAACATCTCAAGAAGGTGTTGGTGCAATGAAGGGGGGTGATGGTGACCCTAAGAGATAGGACAAACAGGTTGGGAGAGCTGGAAGTAAAACCAGGTTGAGCGTCACCTATCATGGGAGGATTTCACTCATATGGAGAATATATCAAGGCTTGACAAATTCAGAGGCTTCAGATCACTGATTTATTTGCCAGGACAGGTGGAGAGCTGCCTAGGCTTATCACTGAGCAAAGCAGTGCGAGAAGAGGCACATTAAAGAAGTTCTGCCTCTGATTGCAACAACGAGAGCATGACTGTTACAGCGCTGCAAATTAGCAGACAGTTTAAAACCAGCTCCCAAGCACTGAAATTAAAAGCACTTAATACAGGAATCATATTCTCTAGCTAAGGCACAACGGGACTCTGGTGAATTTACTTTATAATGTTTCCGCATTGTAACAGAAATTTGTCTTTTTGAGGCAATCAGGGGAGCCGCATTACAGCAGGACTTGTAAAGATTCGTGTTTGTGTCTAGTGGCTGTGCATTAACTCTTTCATGTGAACTTCTCCACGAGTGATTTCTTCTTATTCTGAACTTGGTGGACCTCTGAAGAGTAACGTTCAATTTAAGGCAAGTAGGACACAGGTAACAAAATCTGCCTCATACTCATTTCTTGAAGAGAAGTTCTCACCATGGAATTAAATAAATAAAGATATATTAGGCCATTTCCTCTTGGGGTAATTTGTTGTGGCTTTAACAACTAAACAGCAGTCAAGCTCTGGTGTTACGGCTCAACAAACAACCGGACTCACGAATGTTTAAATCAAGAGCGCAATTTTTTGAAGGTTATTATTCTCTGGGAGAAATAAAATAGTCTCACATTAATTATTTTTTTTTCTACCCAAAATTACATTGGGTAGACATGTCAGCCTTTTTTTCCCCCTTTCATACATTGGCAAACAGACCACAATAGCATGTATTGTAATGAGATAGCAGAGCAGACGACTGCCATGCTCATTACTGTTTCATTACTTCGTGATCGTGAGAGCTTTTTTCCATCAGTGCCTGATTTCTATATGATCAGGGAAAGGGCAAGGTCTTTGATGTTTTGTAACATTCTTCAGCGCTACTAGAAAACTACTTGTTTTCTTCCTTTTCAAGGATACGTCAGTGGCTTATAATTGATCTATAGCAGATCTTTCAGATTTAACCTTAGGTCATATATGAAATATTAACTATGGCCATTATAGGGACTATGCCTTTTTAGAAAACTGTATGGATGTTAGCCTTTATGTCCTAGACAAATTCCAATTTGGATAATTAAATTTCGCCTGCATTCATTTTCCATGCAATCTTAATTGGATACAATATTTTTCACGTCCAATGCAAAGTAATAGTGCGCTGTCCTGTGCTGTGAAAGAGTTAATATGGGCTGAGCTAGAGGTTGCTGCACTTCAGTAGTAAGTGAATCTGCTACGTATGTTTGAAGAAACCAGCACAGAAAATTGCCAAATCCTCTTGAAATAAGGTACAAAATTTGTCAGATGTTTTGGCATGCTGTAAAAGTTTAAAATTACATTAGTGGCATCCAAGTTATCACATACATATCCAAAAAAGCAGATTTTCATAGTGTTCAAATATTCGGCATGCGGCTCATCAGATTGCATTAACCACCGCTACAAAAGAGAAGCGAATCAATACATATGTAAATGTGACTCTGGTTTAAAAAGCTATTCTTGCTTTTACTGTTACCATGCTAAAAGACATTGTAAACTGCAACAGACTCATCTCCTACGGGTTGGCTTTCCTCTGCCACCGGAACAAGTGGAGCACGCGGCTCGCCAGAAGATAAGTGCAATGAAATGAGGGCTGGTGTTAATCATTTACAAAAGATCTCATTTCACATTGGGGAGGTACCTAGAGATGAAACTCGTTTGAGAGGTTTTCCCGGACTTTGGAAATCACATAGATTGTTTAAACATTTATTATAGATTACATGTCACAGGCGAAACATACTTTGGTTTTTGGATTAGGCAATAAGAATTTTCATTAACACTAGGCTTTGTCTAATTTAAGAAATCTGAGCCAGCTCTCTGAGGCTGTGAGGTCCATTTTTCTCCATCTGCAGAAAATTTTACAGGTCGCCTAGCATTATGCTTTTTACTTTTCTGTTCTTGAAGATAAAAAGCAAATCCAGAGTGTTCACAAAATCTGAAATCATATGTATAAAAAACAGCAGACAAATAACATTTTCACTAAGCAGTGGCCCTTGAAGTTGTTTACATTCATATATATCAATAAAATCAAAAGCCGGGTGTTCTTCTTCATTCTCTCCTTTGTACAATGTATTTGTTTCCTTTGAAAAGAGTTGGCGCTGGAGAGAATAATGATTGAAATCCCAGAGGTGACAGAATTTGACCCCGACAAGGGTTGAGAAGTTTGACTGAGTGCAGCAAAGGAGTGAGACCCATGAAGTGCTTAGGGCACAACAGTCACCCCAAGGGTGAAGTGCAGAAGGGTGTTGGAAGGATGGGAGATGCTCTTGGGTAGCTTCAAATGACATTAGTTGCTCCAAGATGATGTCTCCTCCATTCACATTCGCTCACCTTGACTTAGGGTGTGGAAACCTGGCAAAGACGAAGGACACGAGGGGGCTTTTTGGATTGGTTTGCTAACAGATGCCCGAGGGGGATCAGGAGGGCCATGTGGACAGACAGAAGGATTTAAACCATTTAGGAGACAGACAAGCTGTAAGAGAAGGAAGAGATGAGAGAAAACGGAGACCTGTCCTGCCATCACTGTGGGGAGCGGAGGCTGCTCAGGTGAGGCAGCTGGGGTTAGGGAGAAACAGTCCTAAATCATGAAGGACCCTCAGTGTTTGATGGAGAGTTTTTCCCCCAAACCTCCAACAAAGCACTCTCCCATAGTGCAGTTTTAAATATGAATCCACATTAAAATACCAAGTATTTTGTAGACATAAAATCTCAATGAAGAGATTTTTGTGCATTAAACGGAGACAGGTGATCAACAGGAAGAGTTATTCATAAAAACACAACCAAAGAATATTCTGCTTTTTAAATCTGTTGTTAAATAGCCATGGTAGAGTTTTGATTCTGTTTGTTGAGGATCCCAAGAGAGATCCTCCAGAATATTTGAGGATAATCTGTGGGGATTTTTGCTCCCATCTGTGGCTTTCCTCTTGGAATTTAGTTTTCATGCAGTAATCTGGGCATCACTTTGGGTCATTCAAAAACATTTATTATCTTATTAAATGGAGCTGCCTTCACTGTTTCTGCATCAATTTTTTATGGGAATAAGTGCACAAAGATGATGCTTCAAAGATGTTGATCAAAGACGATGAAGTGTGCTGTGTTTTTTAGGTTGAAGCAATGTAAATGCAACTTTCAAGCCTGTGTTTAAGAAAGTAACAAACATTCTGGTTTTATGTTGGGTTTTTTTTTGTGTGTGCGTTCAATGTGCTTTATGGCACGTGTCACCACACTGGTGAACTGCCACGTGACACGCACCACCCACTTCCCCAAGAGCATTAATGAGATGGGTTGACATGGAGAGCAGCTGTACAAAGCTGTACACAGCTCGTCCTTCAGGACGAATCTTCTCATACTGAAATGAAGGAAGAGGTTTGCTGTCCTCTTCACAGTGCCCTTTCAGCCAGCCTTTCAGGTGACGCTGGAAAGCCAGCAGAAAGTTGGTCTTCATTGTCTCCAGGTGAGCATCAGTATGAAAAAAAAAGAGCTCAGTATACAGGAAAAAGAAAGAAAAACTCTATGTCCTCAGGTTACATCCATCCTGAGCATGTTTAGATTTCCATCAAGGATCCCTGGTGCTGTAGTGAGGCACAGAACCATGCAATGGTTTGGGTCAGAAGGATATGGGGATGACCGAGATATCTGCTGTTGGCAAAAGATGAACACTCTAAACAGCAGTTTCTCACTACCTTGTTCCTGGCCTCACAAGCCCAGCGACTCGCAAATTCAGAGATCTTTAGTAAAATATCTTCAGAGGAACTGAAGGGAAAGAAAAATGATGCTGTAGACCCCTAGTCTTGGTTACTCAGATACTTAATGATTTACAAGTATTAATGGTTTGGAGCCTGAATTCTATCAAGTGCACTCCCTTCCCCACGCAATTTGCAGATGGAGTAAAGGTACTGCAAGCAGGGCATAGTGACTTCTCATCTGATCTGATGCTTTTACCTGTGCGATGTATTTCCTCTTCTTTCTCCTTCCCCTCCCCCTATCCCAAATACCTGAAAATGACAATTATACTCTGAGTATCTTTTGATATGTTGATGTTGGGTGTCTGGAAAAACAAAGTTTTTTATTTGAAGTAATAGCTGTTGAGATTCATTAGATATAACCCTCATTTTTTTTCCAAATCCTTTTTTTTTTTTTTTTTCTGCATCACATCTCCACATCTGTAATTTTTCAGCTCTTATAATGACTCTATTATGACTCTTTCTAGTGATTCAGGTGGGGTTAATAACTTTGTCCGGTGACTGTTGGGGTAAAGCAGTGACTGCTGCTGATTGTGTCCCTATTAACAGTACATTTTGATTGGTTCGGAGAGCAAATTATTGTGTGCTTCACCTACTCAGAAACAGCTTTTCCATGAAAAGACAGAGTAAGACAATCTGTTTTCTGTCTGTAATTAATATGTTCCGGATTGTTTGGCTACTTTGGTCGGTGTGTCACAAACTAGACTATTATGCTCAAAGCTACTTTTGGGACATGCGGTAATAGCTCCTTTTGAAAGCATTAAGAGCAACCCCTGTAAATCACTGTGGGTTTGAGTAACTATCTAGCTTTGCCTAAACCATGCCAGGTTTCTGTAACAAGCTGATGAGCTATCACTGGGTAAAAAAAAAAAAATGTATCCTTGATTCACACCTCTCTGGTGTAAATCCTGTTCCAATTTTAAAAGCACCTTGTTATAACAGTGTTGGACAGAGGAATTCTTGAGGCTAAGTGACATTTACAGCCTATGATACTAGTGTATCTGCACTGTGTATCCATCAACATTTGGCATTTAAGAAAATCTGCTCATCCTCGCATCGCCTGTTAAACACTCACTCTATTAGCAGGAAAAAAATAAAAGGAAAAAAAAAAAAAGGAAGTCATTCTCTTTGCGTTTGAGTTTTTAATAGCCAAGAAAAGGTGTAAGTTTGACTGCAACAACGTGAAATCAGCCCCAAATGACCTCAGGCGACTGCACACCTGGAAGAAAAAGGTGGGTTAAAGCAAGATTTTTTTGTTATCCACAAGTTAATGCTGGAATAACTTGCACTCTTTAGTGTGCACAGCTGTATTGTCCCGGGGCAGTTTTTGGCTCGGTGTGAATTTACACATCTGTCAGATCGCTTGGAGATCCACAGGCAAAACGTAGCGCTCGGGAACATCGTGTGGGTTTGGGATGCTTCCTGCAGGACCTGGGAAGCACAGAAGAACGAAGGGCTCCTGCTGCAGCCAGAGCTCCTCGCTGCCCATCTCCCTCTACCCTCCAAGGAGCAGGACGAAAACACTTCTGCCCACAGGTGATTTATGCTCCGCTTCAAAACTTTGTTCTTAAGTCAAAACAATGTTCTTTTTAGTTCAAGACTGCGTTCTTGATTTAAAACCATTTGTGTGCTCCCTCTGGTTTAGTCCAAAGAGCAGTGGTCCCCAAGGGGTGTTTGAATTTGTGTTAGGGACTACAGGTATGTCTGATTTGGTGTTTTAGGAAATGCAAGCTGTGCATCAGACTACGATTACTGAAATTTAATAATAGGGCTTTGTGCACCGATCAGGTTTCTTTTTTCTTTTTCTCCTGTTCTTCTCTATTGCTTCAGCCATTTCTATGATGTATTTTCTTCCTGGGCTACCATGTTGTAATTGTTCAGCTCCCTATTTTTCTTCAAAACCAAGAGCATTTTCCATGTCTTCTCAAGGTCCTTTGCTTTGTGTGTGATTCTGAGATCCTCTCCAGAGCTCTTCATACCCTCTCGATGCGCCGTGTCCTGAGCTGGAGCCCTGAAACCACACGATTCTTTCACCTGTCTCTGCTGCCAGCTTCCCCAGTGGCCTTTAGAATATTTTCATTTATTTACTCTGTAGTGTTTATACACCACTCTGGCTTCTAACTTGCATCTGAAATTGCTGCCGTATATTTTAATGTAGAATGCATTTTGGGATGCGCCTGATTGTGTTGTTCATACGGCAAATCATTGTTTAATTTGTAACCCTACTTTTTTTGTAGAGCAAGAGTGAACACAGGAGAGCAGAAAAGGTTTTTCTCTCTGGTGGGGCCACGTTGCAACACTCAGAGCCGTGTCACGCATGTTAGTGGAGCAAGATGTAAGACAGCCGCGCTCGCTTCGGTTGGTTTTGGGGGAGGTTGCGCGGTGCCGTAGCTCACGGTGGAGCTGGCACAGCTTCCAGGCCTGGGGTTAAGTTGCTCAGTTTGGTTCAATTGGTAATTAATAAAAGCAATGGCCAATTTGACTTTATACCATGTGTCTGTCTGTGTGGAACCTGGCACACGCAAACCCTCTTTCTGGCATTCAAGATGGTCAGTGTATTTTTGACGTGCACATTATTCTGTGAACTTGGAAGAGTGTGAAGTTTCAGTGAAGGCGAAGAAGCCTCCTGGCCCCTGACATAGATTTAAAACGGTGATTAAACACAATTTTCAAAATATTTCTGAAGTGCTGGTGTAGCCTCACCTCCTCCAGCTTCCAGATATTTAGGAGGCAGGTCCGTCAGACTTTTAGGGCAGCACCTCAGCAGTTGGGCTGTCTCGTAAACCCAGAAGGGGCCACCAACATTTTGGTGCAAGACTTCTTCCCCCCCTCCTGCCGTTACCCCTCCAAAGAGGAACATCTGCTCCTTAGCATGCTGCTCATTTCCGTGGCAGGACTCCAGTTGCCCTTCCAACGCAGAGCTCGGCAATAGTAGCGCTGGTGTCTGAGCTCTGGAACAAACCAAGGGGTTTGCGTGTGCTTTTGTGTGCCATGAGTTATTTCTACTGTGTGCTTATTTATAATAATGGGCATTCATTATTATGAGAGAGCCTTTTTGCCCAGGAATCATCACAGTACGCGCTGTAAATGCATCGTGACAATAGTTTGCGTTTGTAGATTATGGGCTCATAATGCGTATTTATTTGTGTGTATAAAACTGCAATACCAAATGCATAGTGAAAAAAACCCCAAAAAACCCAACACAACCAACAACTACACCAGTTCGGAAATTGCATGAACAGTAGTTCCATTTAAAATATCATATCTTGGCCAATTTTGTTATGTCCAAATATCCTAGTCACATTGTAGACTAACAGCCTGCCAAATTTCACTTAAAAGCACAGCCAATTTTTAAGTTACAGAAGCACAAAGAGCAGTGGAATGTTCTTTTTTAGGACTCCTCTAACTTAAACAAAAATTATAAGGTTTTTATTGTTTTGCTTAAATCCAAGGGAAAAAAAAATATTTGCTGCAACTCAGCCTGGATCACGCTGCAAAATTCAGCATTTGGCTGTCTAGGCGACCAGAGTGCGCTACTTAAAACAAGTTGATTTACTCACTAGAAGTTCAAAGCCCATGTAAGAGTATATCTATGAGTAAATATGAGTCAGCTGCAGGAATTTTTATTAATGGGATCTAGTTTTATTTTTTAATTATTTGTTCCCACCCTCCCTCAAAGCTGAGCAGTTCTCCCACTGGGCTATTAGCTGGAGATATTTTCCCCACTGACTGCTGTTCTGAATTGGGGTCTTTACAGATGCTTTATCTTGCACTTTCCAGATTGTAACAGGATATGCTGTCTCACTCACAGTGCAATAAAGAGAAAGTTTAAAATAATCTGAAGTCAAAAAATACTGACTGATTTTTGCTCGTATCAGTGGTGGTCAGGAGCTACTATTAACATAAAGAAAACAATATTCAAATTGTGGACATAATCCCAAATGTTTGCGTGAAAGAATTTTTATATTTTTTTTTTAATTTTAACTAAGGTTTTGTTGTTGGGAAAAAAAAGAAAAAAAGAAAAAAAAGAGTCCCCTTTTAAGATTTCTCATCTACATACTTAAAATCATTTTCCACTGGCATCAAAGGAACAAATGCATGGATTCATTAGAATAACTACAGAAAAAAAAAAAGAGAAAAACCAAACCAGTGCGTTAAAAAAAATCTCCATTTTAGCTCCACGTAGTGCCTGCCGTGCGGGGGGAAAACAGTTAATTAGGACAGCAAAAGACAGCACTGAGAAAATGTGCTGCGTGACAAAGGTGGCAGGACTTGCCAAAGAGTCGCGTTGAACGAGTAAGTTACGACCATCTCTGTATTAAAAGAAAAATTAAAAAATAATAATAATAATAATAAAATATATATGTAAAAGACTTCGTAACGTTCTGCCATGGCTCTGTTAGAATGTGGAGAAAGGTTAGGGTTGGGGAAAAGGTATTTGCGTGGCGGGTTGGCTTCTCGCTCACCCCATCCCGCGCCGCCTCCAGCCCTGCGCGCGGCCGCGCGCTCTTTATTCCCGACGCAGCTTTTTTAACCCTCGTGGCCAATCGGGACGGCAGCGCCGGCCCAGGACCCCGCTCGGTGCTGAGCTCCAAATGTGATTCCAGCCCTGACAGAGCGGGGAAGGGAGGGGAAGGGAGGAGGGGAGGGGGGGGGGGGGATTATAGGAAACAGATGACTTACGCTTCTAATTTGTGGCCTTAAATTGCAAACAGAATTTCAGGAGTCGAGCGGAGTAATAAATGGCAATAGAGAAAGCCACACACAGCCAAATCAGTATGTGGTGGTTGTAGGTTAAACTAAATAGGAAGAGACAGGTTATGATGGTTTAGTGTATTACAGAGAAGAAAGTCTTAAATTACTAGTGCTGAGAGGTATTGCACCATGGCAGACAGTATTGCATTGTGTAGTCTACGGATATCACAAGCAGAACAATAAAAAAGCAGGTTTAGCATAAAACCTGTTGCTGGACAACTCTTTTTTTTTTTCCCTTTTTTTTTTTCCCCTTAGAAATGGAAGCTGTGTTTTATGTTTGTTTTGACCTTAACTATATGCTTGCCCCTTAACATCTGTTTTCTACTGTTGCAGTTTTTCACACCAAATTAACTGTCAGGGCTTCAGATAAAATAAGTTAAAAATACTTCCAAATTATTTTTTGTTGACTTTCAGGACTAGGAGAGTGTCCTGTTACTCTTCCTGTCCTGGCCTGCAGCGCTTATCTCTCACAGGCATAAAATATATGCTGTTAAATATTTTCAAACAATTAAAAATTAAAATGGCAGTTTTAAAACTTTCCCCCTCCACCTGCTTTTTTTTTTTTTTTTTCCTCCTGGCTTACGGCAGCTCTGCCAGCCGCTGCTTTTTTTTTGTGTCATGGCATCAGAGTACATTTTGGAGGAGGTTTTTGCGCTTTCACGCTGGATCTGCTGACTTCTTTTGTTATCATTTGTAGCTTCTGGTTCTGAAAGCTTTGGCGTGTTTATTTAATGATGATTTGTATCAAAAGCTTGCTCCACGGTGTTAATTGGTGCGTGCTCCTTGTAAGCCTTAAATTATAAAGATATATTCTTAGAACCCAGAGCGGTTGCAGATCTTATATGCCGACAACTAACGTGGGATTTGCTGGTTTTTTCTTCATCTCAGTACAAGAAGGAAGATGAAGAATACACTTAAAGGTCTGGAGGAATAGCTGGTACCACAAAGGCATATGTCAACTGTTAGTATTCCTTTAAGCCTCTTAATTTGAAGATGTATGTAAAAAAAAAAAAAACGGAACGAGTCTTTTCTTTAACAATATGTGATCTCTAGAGTCTCTGGAAGCCGTTAGAAAAACATTCCCCTTACACACCGAGTAACGCGGCGGTATTATCCTACCACCCAGATAATGCTGCCCTAAAATGACAACTGGCCAGACCTACAAATAGCATTATCCCAAAGATTTAAACCAAGAGAGGGAAAATAAACCGTTGGCTCCCCAGTACTTTGCATTGCTGTGCCGTGTAGGGCATTAATCTGTGCAACCTGTAGGCTCCATCCTGGTGATTTCCCAGTCAGAGGAATCCTTTACTCTTTCTGGGCATCGTAGCGGGGTCCGACGTCGACGTTTCATTCCAGGCGGTGGAGCCTGCCTGCATTTGAATGAACATAACTGTTATTATTGCAAAATGATTATTGTTTTAAGCAGGTCTTTTGATTATCATTGAAAATGACTGGTTAAATACATTTTGATTAATCACTTGCAAAAATTATGCTTGTTAGAGCTGTTTTATATTCTCTGTTGCTGTGTTCTCACTGTAGGTTATAGCCATTTCTTTACAGCTGAAGATTTTTTCCCTTTAAGTCACCTGGTGAGAAAGGAAAACAAATCTTAGTTGAAAGCTTTTGTCTGCAAGACAGAGTCCTCTTTTCATCCCTATGTCCTTTAAAAAAAATACTCAATTATTGTCTGTGCCATAGAGGAAAGAATGGGGCCTACATAGGACCTGAACCTTTTCAGACAGGAGATGGCTTTTGTTTTTGCACCCCATCAACACCGCTCACCTAATTAAATCTGATATCTCTGGCTGAAGCAAAATGATTTGTTAATAGTTCTTTGGGAATTTCCTTAATGAGTTTAGATGTCTTTTGTATGGTACATGTGGGGGTATTTTGCAAATGGAGCTGAAAAAGGAAAAAAAAAAAAAAAAAGAGGGGAAAAAAAAAAATTGGGGCAAAGAGAGAGGAGAAAGAGCACGGAAGCAAGGAGCAAGGTGTGGGCTGCCGGCGGGTCCTGGTGGGCTGCAGCCAGTCATTAACCAAAGACACGCGGTAGAGATGCTTGGGAAGAGCCCTCCCCATCCCACACAGCCGGGGACATCTGTCAGGGACTCAGATATTACACCTTGATCAGGCCGAGCCGGTGACACCATTTTCTTTAACAAACACCAGCAGCTTTTCTTTCTCCTTTATTTTAACATTTCTCAGGGGTTGGATTCCCTTTCTTCTCCTGCTCTGCTGAGAGTAAAAGGAGCTTGTTAACTTGCTTAGATATTTTGACTGCTGATGCACTTTGGCCACTTGCCTGTGGTAACAGTGTCAAAGCATTACTTGGGATAATTGCTATATTTGCAGTCTGAAGAGTGCTCTGACTTAGTGTTCAAGCTGCTGAATAAAAAAGAAATTGTCATTTTGGAAGAAATCTGTGCATTACCCTCCCAGTTAAAAAAGCGCACAGTTTTCAAAATGCCTTTCCCCCTTGTGTTCAAGCATAATGTTATGCGGATAATTAACATTTTAATAAATCACTTAAAATATGAGAGAGCAGCTTAAAAGGCTTTGGTTTCGGTAGGGTTTTGTTTTGTTTTTATTTTTAGCTTTGGGGATTAACCACTATGGGGCTCTATTTCTTCATTCTGCGCACACCCAAAAGTACCCACCGGTCCATAAAAACACCGTGCGCTTTTGGCTTGGGGCTTTCCAAGGATGCAGCATCAAGCCCGTAGGTTTCCCCAAATTTACTAGTCTTCCTAGTTTCACACTTTGAACTAGTTCTGTAAAACATCGGTGTTCTTGTAATTACGAACTAACTGGGATATTAAAAATATTAGTTACATTGTCAATTGTGTCTCAAGTCATACTGCATATGGATAGTCTGTGACAATTTTTTGATAGCCCTTCATTTAGTCAAGATGTGAATAATTTATACACGCTCTCATGACATTCATTTTCCGAGCGGAAATTAAGACCATAATAGAATTTAATTGTATGAGTACACTATAAGAAACGGCATCTTTAAACTATTTTTGTTATGCATTACACATTTCCAATGCATTTCTGCACCCCGTTTGTTGTGCAACCTTTTTCTTTGAAAGATTAGGACAGATAACGTAAGCAAACTTTGGTCTAGGAAAAAGTCAAAATTTCTTGAAAATTCACCAAATGCCCTCAAGCTTCCTCTGATCCACCCTTAGCAGAGGCAGCAGGATCATGTCTGGCAGCAGCAAAGGAGTTGGAGTCCAAGGACTGTGGTCCATTCAGTCAGGTCAAGGCTGCCATCAGACTTGGAAGAGATGCTCCAAGCAAACGTTTCTTCTTGTGATCCGCCTTTTTTTTTCAAGTTCCCTCAAAAGCTCCAAAACAGAAAACGAACAAAAAGAAAAGATACTTTCTGACAGTCCATATTGTGTTTCAAATCCCACTCTTCCTGGTTCACAAAATTGCGCTGGATCTACTCTATCACAGCTCCTAGACTGTATAGAATAGCCTAAATCTGCCTGGAAAACCACCTTTTAATACGATCTAGAGGGCATCCAGCAGGAGAAATTGGATGATGAAAGGCTTGACCGAACCTTTCCAAAGCTCATTCTCAACCCCAAATGAATCAACTTTGCAATTTCCAGCATTGGCAGCCCTGCAGCTCCTCCTCCCTTACCTGTGTTAGGGTTCAATCCTGTCACATCTGGCTTCTGTCATTTTACGGCACGCTGATAAACAGCTACTCATTCAATCAAAATTGCCTAAGTTGGAAGCCAGGACAGTGCTTGGCCGCAGGAAATACTAGGAAGCACCTAGTAAAATTACTCATCCTGTATTTTTTTCTGTTGCTCGTAGGCTTCAACGCTTGCCCGCTCTAATGCAAAGTGAAGCACACTTTGTTCTGCTGCCTCCGGATACCTTGTGGGGCTGCCTGATGCACTCTGATGTGCATTTTACCTGGCATTTGGGAGTATTTATTTAACGTTGGCATGATTTCTTCTCGAACTTGGTTGTTAATTCTGAAAAATGCTGAGCTCTTCAATAAAAAAAAAGAAAAAAAGTGCTGATTTCTCTACTGACGGACAAGGTGGCAAAGGGGAAAGGGGTCTGGCGTGGTGCAGGGTCTGGGCTGACATGACCCCAGGCTGTTGTTGGGGAAGCTTTAATGTTCATGACAAATCTGCTGCAAAGAAAATTGTTGAGAGGGGCCAGATTTTACTCCAAGTTATGAGGATTTAAATTTGCAGCCATTCCAGAGTCTTGATTTCTTATCCAAAATTTCAAAGGTGGGTCAGGTCAGAATTTTTCTGTCTGTGTTTTGGGGTATGTTCTGCTCAGTGAGGGAAACCCTGCCCATTTTAACTCTTCTTTTATTTTAATTCTTCCTTTATAATTACCTTTATGTCTTTGGAAGAGCTCTTTTTTTCCAATTGTCTATCCTGTGCGTTTTCAACCTACTTTCGAATTGAAAAAAAACCCAACACAAAAGCAAATCAAAACAAAGTTCCTAAAACACAAATGAATTCCCCTCCCCCAAAAAAAGTAAGTTAACTAGTATGAAAGAAAATCTCCTTTCTGTTAGGGTAGAATCACCGGGACTGGGATAAGCCCCTTGCAATATTATACATATTTGAAATATGAGAGCTATTGTTTTGAAGCTTTACTATGTTATTGTCCTGCTTGTCTGAGTAAGAAGCGTGTATCTCTGGTGGATGGAGGTTAGCTAAGTAAGTCATGCATAGATGGAATTTATTAAGTTTGCATGGTAGTGACAGCTGTGAGTGGGAACAGTAACTCTGAACGTGCCAAGGGCTGAGAAAGGGAAGGAATTTTCATATGTCTCTTAAAGGAAAACGGCGGGGTAATTGTGAAAGCTCTTCTAATTACTCCATCTCATTACCAAGGGGGAAAGTCACTGAAATGATTTTTAAAGTGTAATAGTCTGGCAGGGGGCTGTCTTTGGACAATGTTGCCAGGCAGATGAGGACAGAGAAGAGTCAAGTTCTGTTAAGAACCACTGAAAAACAGACAATTTAATACAAATCCATTCAAATAGAGTTATAAATATACATCAGTGCAGCGTAGCAACTGGTTAAGTTATCTGTTAGATTGGTTAAAAACGTTTTTAAATATAGAATTCACCCCCAAATTGCTTCCTAACCATCTGATCTTTAGGAGCTTCTTGTGGAAACACAGTGTTTCTTTTTTTTTTTTTTTTTTTTTTTTAATTTTTATTTTTTTGCATTGCTTCTCTGCCTCCTGAGATGAGATTCACCTTCACTGCTGGATCATTAAAATGGCAGCTGTCACACAGAGGGAGACAAATTCCAGTTGCTGGGGCTGATCCAATGATCCAATGCCATCGCGCTGGCGACGTGAGGCTCACCGGGACCGTCAGGAGAAAGGTCAGCCTGGCTGTGACAGCCAGGGTTGGGCTCTCCAGGGTGCCAACCCAGGCAGGGACAGAAGTAGAAACACAGGGAAAGGGATATAGTTATTAATGGCTCATATGATATTGAGCCACCTTGTCCTCCATGTCTATTGTCCTGGATGTGGAACCCTTTTAGGGCATGGATGGTCCAACCCCAAAATAGTGATAGGAGATGTTGTCTTCTAATTCTGCAGTGAGTGGTTATGGACCAGAATATACTAACTTGGCTTTTTAATGTCCCTTTGAATCCCAAGACCTCTCTTTGGTAATTGTGGGGCTACCAGAATGAGAGGTGACACCTTTACACTTCCTCTACCCCTGCCTTTGATGCCCTCCCTCCTCTTACTCTAAACCTCGTTGCACCCTGGATCCCATCTCTGTATGTTTTATATACCAGACATGCCCAGGATGGGCCCTGTCAACACATTTTTATTTTATATAGGTGTAACACTGATGGCAGAATACAGTGTATACTCGGTTTTTGTTTAATAAGACTGCTTTTTCCTTTTGTTTGATAGTATATATATTTTTAAAATAGCTCCCACCCTCACAGCTCTCAGCACCACCCATATTTTTTTTCAGTCAGATTAAAATTAATTCTTATTTTAGAGAGCTCTTTAGGTGGCATCTTTTATTTTTCACCTTTTCCAGTGCTTTTGTTGCAGCCTAAAAATGAGCTTACAGTAGGTTAAAATCCATGTTCTTAATGAAGCACTTCTTGCTCTCTGTTTTTTTTTTTTGTTGTTGTTGTTAGACCACATAGGATATGTTCTGTTGATGTGTGGGGACTTATGATTAGATGAGAATTTACCTCTGAGGAAGCTCAGATTATCACATATAAAGCATCAGAAATAGAAAAATGATGTGCACAACCATGAAAAAAAAAAAACAATGGATCTTATCTTTAGTTTTTTTCCTAATCACCCTCCAGCATCACTACAGCAGTTAAGTTGCCTCAGGGCTCGCTAGGATTTATAGTTTATTATAACATTGATAAGAGCAGCTGAGTGAACAGTGAGCGGGATGTTCGGTAAATATTAGTTTGAATTCACGGCAGAATTTTGATTCGACGTCTTCGCGCTTCTCCTGTATTTACACAGTTCTCTGCAAAATTGCGCCGCATCAACTAGTTTGACAAATCGTGTGTGTGTGTGTGTGTGCTTTTTCCCTGAGCAGATGCCTGAACTAACCCGTGTAGATCAAACAGCTCTCGTTGTGGCTGAAAAAAACAATTTGATGTTCTATCTGTCGCAGGAATTACATATTTCCATTAATAAGTTATGCAAATGGCAAATTTTGTGTTCGGCTTTTGTCGCGTTGACTTGGAGGTTTGAACAAGTAGTAGTTTGATGGAGAAATTAGTGAATAATTGGGAATAGTAAATCATTGCCTTTATGATCTGTTGGTGAATCATTTGGATAAAACTGCTCGCTGTCAATTGTTTCCTTCTCTTATATTTTGACACTCGATGCCACATCATTAAGAGGAGCTTTCCCTTGATTTGCAGGGAAGAAAAATCAACCCCACAATGGAAAGCTGATCACTGAGTGGGAATACTAGTACTACCTTAATGTCACCTAATGGATGTCACCTCCATGAATTTATGAATCCCACTGCGTCTAAATAATGGAGGAGAAGTGATGCAATACCCTTTGCCCCTCGTTCTCCGTGGCTCACCAGTGCTGGAGTTTCTAAGTAACTTCTTGTAATCCAAATTCACTATTTGATGGGAATTTTTAGTATTCTTTTTTTGTTTCTAGGCATGGTCAAAGTTAAGAAATCCAGGGTTAGGCTCCTTGGAAAAAAAAAAAAAAAAATGAAGTAACACAAAAAATCAAATCAAAGATTTAATTCTACTTCATTTTTTTTTTTTTTAAGCAACAAATGGAAACCAGTTAGAGATAAATCCCACTATGAAACACACAGCTACAATAGGTTATAAAAATACTGAGCTACCTGTAATAAACATCAGGTTGCAGTGTCTACTTGTTAGCAGGAAGGCAGAAGATCACACCAAGCCTGATGTGTACCATAAGCCCATGCTTGGACGTGACTTGTGCCCAACCTGCCAGAACAGTCTCTGCTCCCCGGGGCTAGGCCATGCCAAGTGGTGACACATCCGGACCCCACATCTGCACACCAAAAAACCTCCATCACCTTCCTGAGAGCTCATTGTAAGATCAATAGAATAAGTAAATAAATACACATAGGGAAAAAGAAAAAAAAAAGGCACCCGAAATCCCAGCTGACCAGATCTTGCTGGATAATTTAGAAAAAATGCTCATATTTTACCCATTTTAACAGAGAGAAGAATTTTCTTCCAGGATTTTCCAGACTAAGAAAAGCTGTTTGTGCTGTGAACGAAAGAAGGAAGAAGCAGAACTCCCCCGTTCATGCTTCTTTAAGTTAAATCACTTATCCATGTTTTACCAGCCTTTATCAGAGTTTGTACACTTGCTCCAATTAAATTATTTTTTCTTCAGGGGAGCTCGCAAGGCACTTACATAAATTCTCGTAATTTCTGAGTAATGCAGCCCTGACAATCACTTAAGACAGTAGAGTTGATACCGCTGTCAGGGAAGACTCTTTTTCAAAAGAATGTTTTTATAGAATATCACTGTGACACTTCGCTTAGATGGATGTCTTTAGCAGAATTTGATTAATGTAATGTAATAAAAGAGATGCACACTAAAGTGTCTGTACATGTCTTGTTAAGTATGTTTGATTCATTATATGTAGTTCTCCTCACTTCTTTTCTCTTTCCTCAGTTCATTTTTTATCATTTCAATAATATATCTATAAATATGAAAAAGTTGGCACTTTCTTTGACATATATGGCTATTAATTCATAACTCTAAAAAATTGTATCTTTCAACTTGTCACTTTAAAACTTGTACAGTTTATTACAGTAAGTAACCTGTGTTGGAAATTAGATTTTGAACTTTAGCAAGGAGATAAATAAGCTTGTGGACATAGAAGTTATGGAGAGGATACCTAGATATAGTGCTAGAATAAAATTGCATGAAAAGATCACTTACTTGAAGATGATAATTTCAGAGCTCCCTCGGGATCACATTAAGATTTCGTATTGGAAATGGGGTTTGGCCTGAATTCAAATAACTTTAATTCCTAGAAATGGCATTATTTCAGTTAATCCTTTTCCTTGGGTTGGTGTTCTTGTCTCGTTCTGTAGGCCAATATTGTCTATCAGCATCATGTAATTACACTAAACATATGAAATTCACTTTAGAAAGACTCCTGAAAATTCATCTAGGCCAAATTTTACCTTTCCTTTTACAGCATCAATCAATCTGGGGAAGAGAAAACCATAGAAAATTTTGTTGCTGTGTTTTTTTGTTGTTGGGTTTTTTTTTCCCTCTGTTACATAGTGTATGACAATATTTAAAGTCAAGCAGGTTACTTATTTCAGAATTGGCCAACTATATTGTGGAGAAGCAAGGATGGTCTTTAACTTTCTTACTTTGCTAGTAAAACGAACACTCTGCTTTGTTTTCTTGTTAGTTTTCAGTCTGTATTTTTTCAGAGCATGTTTGACAGGTCCAGCCCAGTCTTTGACCGTGTTGGGGCTGGAACTGCAGAGATTGTTTGCACCGACTCCTCAGGAGTCATTTGGACTTGGAAAACTTTTAAAGTGAGACAAACAGAGCAGGAGCTCCTGAGCTGGATGTCCCCAGCAGGACATCATCCATCCTCCTGGTGTGACCACAACGAGGGTCTACAGGGGCAAAGCTTGGATGAGAGAGCCACGGGGAGGGGAACGATGGAAGGATGCGACC
This sequence comes from Trogon surrucura, assembly GCA_020746105.1. NCBI lineage: Eukaryota > Metazoa > Chordata > Aves > Trogoniformes > Trogonidae > Trogon > Trogon surrucura. Next base: position 78,377,090 of record CM036621.1, read on the forward strand.
GCTCTGCAAAATTATCTCCATCCTCCTCTCAGCAGGATTTTTTCATTTGGTTATGGCAGGGCACAGAGCGCTGACGACTGAAACTCACGAGGCAGAGCTCGCGCCGCCGACATCCAGAGCTCAGACCGCATGAAACGGGGGGGGTGGGTGGATGCACGTGCCCTGGGGCTCGGCGACGGGTGGAAGGTGGGTTTGTCAGCAGCGGAAAATACAGAAGCCGGGGCAGCCCGGGAGCGATGGGAAACCGCACCGTGTAACTGCTGCGCAGGTTTACAGCTCGCGAAGCGCCTGAGGATTACACAGCGAGCAGGGTAGACACGGTGGGTAAAGATGTGTGAAATCAAAGCTCCCAAGTGAGGACAGATGGACCAGCCACAGGAAAAGGGAGGCGAGGAAGGTGGAGATGTAACAGAAGACGTGCCGTTTGGTACGTGGCGTAGGCACGTTTTGCAGTTACTGTTTTTTTTTTTTTAATTTATTTTTTTTTTTCTGCAAAGCAGGGACTTTATTTCTAATGTTTTGCCTTGCTTTCTGTTAGACCTGGGCATGCCATGTTGATAACATGTAGCCTCAGAGAGTGGTTATATTAACCGAGTGTACGTAGTAAACGGGATCAAAAAGGAGGCAGGAGGATTCACTCTTGAGAAGTGTTTCATCTTATTCAATGTTTTCCGAAACTTTGAGGAAGCTCACGTGGTTCTCTGGAAGCCTCAGCTGATTGCTGCAGGTTTGTAGGCACCTCTGCAAAGGGAACTGGGTGTCCACAAAAGGCAATATCTTGGAATGGACACCAGACCAGTTGCTCATACACTAGCAGACACATGCCATGCCCAAGAACTGGGACAGCTACTCCAAAGCTGATCCTCCACGATGCAGTTGCATCTCTCGGATGCTGAAATTTCTGTCCTGTGCAGGGAAGATATTCCTGCCAGACACACACAGGAAGGAGGTGAACTCTGTTTCCTCATAACTTTCTAATTTATAACAGTCGTTAACCAGCCAGGTAAAGAAAGCTCAGCAAGATTTTTGCCTTGAACAAGCTATATCTCAGGAGATTCAAAGTATTGATTCTTATCAGCACGCTTGTCTTTGGGGAATAATTTGTTTTATGGAACTAGACTGCCAGATCTCTACAGCAGAAATAAAAGGGAGAAAACTCCATGGTTTTAATGAAAATTAACAAAACTTCTAGGAGTGAAGAGCTCCTGTCAATGATAATCTGCAACACCTGAGCATGAGCAGCTGGAATAGACGCCTAAAGTAATGAGGGAATGTGAAGAGAGAGAAGCATTGCTGTAAGAAAAAAACTTCACTTTGAGGTGAGTGCAGCTCACCTCCAAGCTAACTTTTCAGATAATGACAAGTATCCTGGTGTCTCCGGGGTGTATTCTCCAGAGAACTTCATCTCCCCCTTCAAGTGCCTCAAACCCCTCTGCTCCTTCTTTTGCCTGGGTTTCAGTTCCCGACGCTGACGTTCCTGTCCAGCACAGATGTACTAACACCAGGTGCCAACAGGCAATTTGGTACCTGACAAGTGCTTCTGTGATTTACCACACCTCTGCTCCACATCTATCCTGGCCCAGGGTCTCAAGTCTGTGGGGGTCACTTTGAGGGTGCTGTGTTGCACATAGGGGTGAGGAGGCACTATAGGCAGAGGGGATGCTACAGGAGGTCATCATTGAGTATTGTCTTCTCTGGACTCATAATAATAACCAGCATCCAGAAAAATGTCATTGCCCCTGAATGTACGAAGATTTTTCCAAATTTTTTGAAACTATTGCGCTTTAATATGAGCAGGTGTGTAAGTGCAGCAGTGTGTTTGAGATAACAGGGTTTCACAGGAGGTGTTTCACCAGATAGTTGGTCTTATCCTCTTCTTGAAGCCACTGCTACAAAGTGATTGAAAGCCGGAGTAGCAACCTGAGCTGGAGATACTGAGGGACCCTCTCATCACAACGATTTGGGACATACACACTGGGGAGGAAATAAATGGTTTCTATTGAGGATCAAGTAAAGAACTAGAAGATAGTCTTCCCTAAGCAAAGCTGTATGTGACTACCATAAATCACAGAAACAGGATGCCTGCTCACGCTTGGAGGAGGATTATTACTGTTCCCGGTAGATGTACACATATAAACCTCACACATTTCACTTGCCAATTTAGATGGCTTGGCTTGTGGACTTTCACAAACCTCCTTTGTCAGTGTGGTAGAGGAAAGGCCTCCCAGCCAAGCTGTGTTTCTGGCACAGGTGGTGCTGCCCCTGCCTGTAGCACCACAGGTGCCTTCTCTTAGGTCTGAGTGCAGCGAGGTGACTAATAGAGGAGGTGGGAGCTCCTGGTTCTTGGGTCAAGGAAGAAAGGAAGGAGAGAGCAAGAAAGAGAGAAAAGAAGAAAGAGCATGCTCTTTTCTTTGAAGGTAGAAACAGCAACTGGAGGTGGGAAGATGAAGTTGAGGTAATGTGCTCTGATAGCTTGTGGTTTTTTTTGTGTGTTTGAGAAACAAACAGTGCAACCTGAACTTCTTTATCTAGATAGAAAAGGTTTGGAGTGGTCGGTCTTATGGATGTTGAGCTCTAGTCTTGTTGTTTGCTTTGGTTTCTTCAGACAAATCTCTTGAATGTATTCTTAATGCAAGAAAATACATTTGTCTTAGTGCAGTTAGTGCACTTACTTGTGTGATTATATTAAATGTGTCCTTAATTGTTCTTTTGACACTAGCCAAGGTACACAGATAACTGCCCTGAGTAGTTTCTGTGAGCTGATATCACTTTTTTTTTCCTACACATTGTGAATGAAGTCTTTTCCACTTGTGTGTTAGCTAGTGGCTAATATAAGATGGGAAGAAACAATTGATGCAAATTTACTGTAGGTGTTGAGCATTGGCAGGTAGTTAAAGTTGAAGGCATTGCAACCAGTTTTCAGTGTTATTTTATAGCAAGAGAAGTGGCTTTTCTTCAGAAAGTTGCCTCTTCTCCAAGCAGAGTTAAGAAGAGTGTGGAAAATGCCTGTTCTTGCTTTTCTCAAGCCCCATAAGTGTGATGAGTCAGGTATTCTGCCTCTCTGCACTGAGCTGCGAGCTAATGGAAATATGCTAAAGTCAGTTAAGCTGGTAAAATAAAACCTCTCTGATGGCTGATCCCGAAAGCACGGGGAGCTGATCTGCTATTACACAGGAAGGGGATGCCTAGCTGTGTGCACCCAGGACAGGGGAGGCAGGGCTGCTTTGCTGCTTGCGGCCAGGACGCAGGTTACCGAGCACGAGGGCGGTGAACGGTTTGAAAATGAGGAAGGGGTGTTGCAGGGTATAAAATGTCTTCTGGAAAGAAGAGGGTGTGTGTTGCGGTGAGAACGCAAGGAGGTCAGGCAAGAAAACCGTAAACACCTCTGCGACCAGGCTGTTTCCTTCCCTGTTCCCTCGGTAGCGCTGGCCTCCCCTGTAATCTCCAGTGAGAAGTGAGAGTTAAAATGTGTGTTTGGGGGTGTTGGTGTTCCTCATGCACCTGCTCAAGGGCTGAGCTGCAGGTGTTTCTGGCTGTGTGTGTGCTTCTGCGAGGGAAGCAGAGTTCTGCACCCAGAACAGGGTGACTGCACCACGTTTGGGGTGCTGGAGGAGCTTTGGGTGCTGCAGGGATGCTCTTCAGATCACACCAGGGAGATGGCTGAATGCAAAGTATTTTTATGTGTTTGCTTGCTGTAGCCTCCAGTTTATTGCTCTGCAATTGCCTTCCTCCCCACAAAATGAAAATCCATGGTTTATCAAACTGTGTTTTCTCAAAGTGCCTCTACTGCCTTTCTAAGTTTAGTCTCCTCTTTTAATTTCATGCCAAGTTGGGGGTGGGGGGGAGAGGGGAGAAGAAATTGGTTAATTGATTAGTAATTTAGTCTCTGGTGATATGCTTATTTAAGAAATCTGCCAGAGTTATATATGTCAAATGATTCACATAAAACCAACATCAAGTGAATCATATATGAAAATGACATAATTGCTATTAAACTTAGAAGCCATATGTGTGGCTGAGGAAATTACTTTATGGGCTTTAGCAACTCTTTTATGTTTCTTCCCAAAGCCAGTTATACCCTTGTGAATGGAGAAGGCATGTTTATGTGCAGGAAAATAGCCCCTACGTGTGTTATTTGGAGATCTGTTAATTCAAGGAACTAGGTGTGTATTCCAACAGTGTAGGAAAAAAAGAAAAACAAACCAAACCACACGTTCTGAGTGTTGGGAAGCTGAGAAAGGGGTCTGTCACTTTTCCTTTTTCTCATCAGTAAGATTAACCGTCAGCTCTTGCAATATGCACCATCTGAGATTTTATTGCTCTCTGTTATTTTTAGTACGAGGAGGGGAGATTAAATGAAATCCGGGATTATTTCAGTGTTAAACTTTTTATTGCTCATTTCTGCCATCAGGCTCGGGCTGACCCAGTTGGATGGGTCATTAGAGAAGGTGGGCTCTCCCCTGCGAGCACCCAGACATAGTCTTATCGGATAGTTGAATATAGCAACAGCGAAAGCAAATATAGTTATTAACACAGCTAGCCTTTTATTTGACATTACTCAGTTCTCAGAAGTCTGCTGTGTGCTGAACTTCCCATATGCAAACACAATTCTACGTGTGGCTCAGCATCCCTACAGCCTCGGTGGGATCACAGGCTTGTGTCTCTCTCCTGGGTGTTTTGGAAGCTTATTTTTATTTATTTCTTCAACGCTACCTGAAATAAACTTATTTAATATTTTGCATTTCTTTATCAGGAGAAGACTGAAAAGAAGGCCTTGTTTTTTATTTTCTTTTTTGAGTCTGTATTTACTTCAAATCATTACATTAAAAAATTAGCTTGATATGGCTGATGATGCTTGTTACTGATGGTTTCTTCATTTTTATTCCTCTTTATAAGGTGATGCCTTTTACATTAGTCACAGCCCTGGACACATTGATATATGCAGTAAGGAAGGCTTTAGGTGATGATGTTGATGAATAGCTGTTGTGGCACTCTTCTGCAGTTAATCTTGGGATGAAGGAAAAATTCTAGTCTTGTTTCCACAGGTTTCAGGGGTCCTGCTTGTCTTTGGAGTGGGTTTTGCAGGTTCACAAGTGTGCCTGCCAGCTGGTGCTGGAGCAGTTTTAGCTCAGGACATTAGCAAGTCCCCCGTTGATGAAGAGGAGGGGTCAGTAGGCAGCTCTTCAGCTTTGACAGAGCGCCCACGTCACCGGCACTGTGGGACAGAGCATCCGTTGTAGTTCATGTGATGTGAAGAATTCCCGTTTGTATTTGTTATTAGTTACTGACAAGTCAACTTTTAGAAGCCGTGTGTTAAAGACTATCCCAGTGGCATGTCATTGCAATCTGTAAATACAGTTATGATTTGAGTATCTCCCTATATTCTGGGCACCCTGACAGTCCCATGGTTTATCCTCCTCTGACCTGAGCACATGCTGCTTCCACTGCAAGCATCTTGGATGTCCTTATGTGAGCAAGTTAGTGGAAAAAGCAGGGATTACACTTCTTGAACTGTTTTTTCTTCCCCCCCCACTGTTGCATGTCTGTGTCCTCTTGCTCTGAAGTCACTGATTTGAGAGGAATCAGCTTGGTCTGTAGTAGCCAGGGCAAAACTTCTGCCATGGGATAACAATTGTGTCCCTAAACACAGAGCACCAAGGGAGCCCTGTGGCTCCCACTTGGCTGTCCTCTCCTCTTCAGTCCCAGCAAGTGAAATTCAAACTCTTCCCCTTACAGGTGCCCGCTGTCCCCTTTTTTTTCCCCTCAGACCTCCAGCCTTTTACGAAATGCAGGCTGGGAGGTCATTTCTGAGGCTGTTATCTCGGAGATGCAGGTTGTTTGGGGAAGGACTGTCACGGAACTTGTCAGTAAACATAAAGGGCTTCTGTCTCAAAAACTGAATGTAGCTGGTTTGCTTAATTATTCAAAAAAGAAAGAAGAAAAAAAAAAAAAAGGACATCATGCTAGGTAGGAAGCTGCAAAGCGACCAATATTTCTAAAAAATATTCTGACTGGTAAACTTTCCAAATAGAAACACATCTGAATGGAGAATTGGTATCAGTGGTTATGACTTTTTTTTAATATTTTTTTTTTACTTTTTAATTTTGGGAGCTCTTACTCATTTTTGTCTGGGTTCAGGTTCAGAGCTGAGTCATTCCTCCTGCTCTTCTTCCCCTGGTGACTTTTCCGTGCTGTTTCATTTTTTCCCAGAGAGAGATCACTGGAGCAAGCCTATGCTAACCCCACCGCCAGCAGGGAAAACAGTCTGTGACCTCCTTGGGAAGAGGAGAACGTGCTCCGTGTGTGTCTCTGTGCACAAACCACCCGTGTTTTTGGGAAGAAGCTCAGGAAAAGGTGTGAGAGAGGCAGAGGGCATTAGCATAGCTAGATTTGCCACCAGCTCTGGCTAAAGAGGAAACAGCGAAACAAACGTGGTGTAATCTTCGCTCCCGTGCTCGGTTTAGCAAAGAGGAAGGTTGAATTGGAGCTGTAAGAACCGGTGTCAGGAGCCGCTCTTGCGGGCTTTATATTTTCACCTTGTTTGGTATTGACACAGCATGGGATAGCACGAGAGAGATGGAGAGAAAAATGCATTTCAGAAGAGGAAAGGGGCCCCTGTATAATGAAGAGTTCAACCGAAATAAGTGTGGGGGGGAAGAATAAATTTTTTTTTTGTCTTTGCACGCCAGATTTCTTGCCACTTTCAAGCTAATCCTTTCAGTTCACTTCAATACAGTCACTGAATTAGCTTAGAAAAAGAGAGAAAAAGATCTTTGATATGCTAGATCGACCAAAGTTTAAAAAATCTCTCTTTGTATATGCCATTTATAATGCAAATCTCAAGTTGGCGTTTTAGGCTCACTTACTGCTGTTACTGAAGTACCTTGGAATACAAAGGCTGGAGATGGGGGGAGATCCCAAATGACAGAGCGTCTTTGATAGTTCAATAATAAATTTAAAAAAAAAATAAATTACATTTTCTCATTTCTGTAAATACCTTCTACTTTCTCAGTGTATGAGAGAGACGGGGGAAAAAAAGGAATAATACTGTAAAGAGGCTGCAGTTATTGGTTTGAGTCTTCTGGGAGTCTGAATTCCCCAGAAAGGATTCAACCCTGGCTAGGGTAACCTGTGACTTTGCTCCTACCAGGGAGAAAGTGTATGTGCTAATGGTGTTTGCTTAGTCAGTGAGCAACCAGTTAAGTATTCTTTTGGAAAGAAGCCTAATTTCCGAGAGTTGCCTTCCCAAATATATAACCTGATTTCTTTCCCTTGTGTTCCCAACATTTAAGCACTGATTAAATGTCACCAAAGATAATAGGAGAAATGCTCATGACGGCCAGCCTATTTTAAAATAGCATGGGCATGCTTAAAGCAATAAGTAATTTTGCCTCTGTTACACAGTGTGTTTAATGCATATTTAAATTAATCTGTAGACAACTTTGAGCAAGCTGGAACTGGAAATGAGTTATCTAATTGAGGATATTTTGGGATTTGCCCTGCTGAGTTTTACACAACCGCTCTGTGAAAGGTGACTGTTGAGTGGGTTGATCGTGGTCTCCTGCCCCACATGTGCTCTGTGGTGGGAGTCGGGGTGATCAGGTGATGCCGTCCACCTTTTACCCTGGTTTTTTTGGTATCATAAAGTCAGTAGGGTAACTCTCTAGCCTGCAGTTCATAACCCAAACTCACACTCTGTTTCCAAACCTTGTTTTTCCCTTGGTCCTATGTTATAAGGACTGAGAGAGGCTTCTTTGTGATAATTCACAACTCGGTTTGCTGGGAACTGTCTTCTCACCACAGACTGACAGTGCAAAGCATTGATTTAAGGAACTGACCGAACACAATTTCCCAAGGTACTGTGGTATTTAGATTTACTTTACAAATTTTCTGCTACCACTGGTCTGCAGAGCAGCTGCTCATCCTGTGTCATGTGCAAGTCGGTAGGACCCTTTGTAGGGTTGTGATGCACTTGGTAGCTCAGCTGGTGTAGAGCAAATTTTTCCTATTCTAACTATTCCTAAATAGCATTATACTACAAATTTTATTCTGAATAAAGAAACACAGTTAAGAAGTAAGTAAAATGCATCTTGATGCAAGAATTATTCTTCCACCCTCTGTTTGGAGCTGATGTCCTTTATATCTGTTGAGAAACCACTACGACGCATAAGCTGAAATGTGGTTCAGGGGAGAAGAAATCTTCTGGGAGTCCAAGTGTCAAAATCATGGGTTTTTTGTTAATCTTTTTCCCCATTGTGATTTATTTTTTTTTTTAACTGCAGATATCACTTAAATCATGACTGTAGTGTATGATAGACTGTATTCACTGAAAGGGCTAGTCTTTTAGTTTAAGGGGTTTGGAAATGTTTCATTTAACCTGGGGAACGATGAGAGGAGGAAAAAAAAAAAGAATAATGTGTGTCCTGTAACTAAGCTGTTACTGATTATCTGAGTGCAATGTACAGATTAAGGGCCTGATCTAAAGACCACTGGGGTCAATTGACTGAAGTGGACTTTGAATCAAATCTTGTGAGCATTCAGTGTATGCTGTACCGAAGGGTGATGGAGACGAGCACGACACACTTTCCTCTCCAATAAGCCTGAAATACTCCAACTGAAATTCTAAAGCAGAGCTGGTTTTCTGGCTTTTACTGAAAAATCCTAAAATGATTACATAATGGCTATTTTTAATATATAATATGAGAAATATTAAGCTGGGAGCGTCTCAAGAATGTGACTTTTCAGGTGTAGGAACTGGCGTTTTAGAGTTTCTTTCTTTTTAGACAAAAGGGTATTTCACCAGACTTTCTACTTATGAAAATTCTGTGATCTAAGTCTGCTAGATTCCATGTTTTTCCCCACGATGGTGATTCTATTGCCTATTTCAGGCTGTTACAGAAAGATTTGAGGGGAAAAATATCTAAGTAAAATATGCCCAAGCACACAAGTCAATGATCTGTGTGTTAAGCCTATTGGCACATACAGGACAATTTTATTGCATGACCTACTGGTTAAAAACATCAAAAATATAAGTCAAGTCATTTGAAGAACTGCTGTTTAGTGAGTTAGAATGAATGAAGTCTTTATTGAGTACATGCTTCCAGAGTCATCACTGGTTCTGTTCTAGTCATGCCCTCTCCTAGTCTTAACTGCCCCAGGCAGTCTTTTTGAGGCCACTTGACCTGCCAGTCATATTTCAGAAACTACTGATATGGTACTTGCTGATTTAGTTTAGATTCCAAACAGGCTAGCTGCTGGATTACAGACTAATGACCCATCAGATGCTAAAGGCAAAGGCTTAAAGTGCACTAGTGAATTAAGCCTCAACGTTGTCTGAAGGGAAGAATTTATTATGTCATTAAACTTGATTCAATAAGTTTCATTTCTTTAGATGCATTGCACTAAGCAAGAAGTAAGGAATTAATGCGACCGAGGGATACCATCTTGATTCTCTTCAGGTAAAGAACTGATATTCAAGTACAGCATCAAGGGATGCCATTTTCTAGAATTTTGGTTATGTCGATAGAAACAATAGGTTGAAAAAATTGTGCATAGCTGATCAACCAACCATGGGTTTCTCAACCCAGGTTCACTTGAAATATATGCTTCAGTTGGTAAATACATAGGAAAGTGAGGCTTGCCTGATTTGATGAGACCCTGGGTGAGGTTTCGGGGGCTTGGCATCAAATATCAAAGTCTCAGTGGTGTAAAGATATTAGTACTAAGTTATAGATGGCACTGGGATTTAATGCAAAACTTAATACAAGCACATAATGTGATGAGTCAAACGGGGATTGCAGCTTGCCTCGCAGAAGACTATTATAGTCATCCGAAGGAAAAATCCTGCATAATGCAAAGATCACTTTAAAACATAAAAAAAAAAAATAAAAAAAAGATAAACATTTGGTGTTTTATCTATCCGCATATGTCTCCTAGTTGTGTTACGGCAACAGAAAAAGTGTTTATAAATAATAACAAAGATACTTCAGGAAAATGTTAGGTTTTCTGCCTGTAGCTTTTTGTCACTCAACTCTCACAGTATCTGATGAAATTCTTGAGTTCTTCAAGGCAATTTTATATTGTAGAGGTGGTCATGTTATCAGGAGAGAAGAAAAAGGCTAAAAGTGATCAGTGGTTTTACTGAATTTCTTTTATATCAGACAGTAGGATGGTAAAAGTGTATATTTTTTAGTTTCAAAAACAATTTAAATGTGGTTAGATTAAATTTTTGATAAATTATGTACTTTATTACAAATGTTAAGTTGTGCTGAGACGTTGTGAACTGCATATATTTATATGACAGCAATTCTGGCATTAATTTTTTTTATTAGAAGATTGCAATCACTTTAATACAGTTCATAATCAAAGGGAGTCTTCGATATTCTGGTCTTAAAATTAAAATTGACCTAATGGGCTGATTGTCGCTTCCTTTAATGGAGACTATTCTTTCCCAAAAATGTGATAGCTTTTCTTTATGAGTTAAAGAAATGGTAAGGGTCACTCTGATTTATGTTCGTACACAGCTCCACTTTTTTCTTTTCCCCAACACACTGGAAAGGCAAAATTCACTGCTGTGCTAAAACTCCTTTCCACTGTGATCCGAATGATTAAATCCTGTGCCTATATACACACGCGTACACTTATGAATTCATATTTATCATTAGGCTTCTAATGAAAAACATATATAATTCAACTGACCGCTGCAAGATCTTAATCTGCTGGATGGGCTTCTGAAGAACTAAAGCCTGGAAATTCATGCAGCTCCAGGAGATTCAGCAGAACATCCAAAATGCTTTTCACCTTCCTGTTAGAAAACTCGTAATTAGTCTGATAGCACTAAGTAGGTGGCCCATAAGTTGTTTCAGACCAGAACGAAACTCAGCTTAACTGGTTTGTGGTGGTGGTCTTTGTTTTTTGTGGGTTTTTTCTTCTGTGTTTTAAATAATTTGCTCTGCTAGGAATTAAACAAAAAAGGACATACTTTGGGAGATACCAGACTGGTGTACATCAGTACAAAGACTTTCATTTAGTAAGTTTGGGACTGGGAAAGAAACTTCAAGAGCCTAATGTTTACAAAAATATCCCAAAGACTTAATCTTAGTTCTTGTAAAGAAACAAAAACAGAAAAAACCCACCCAAAACCAAAACAAAACCCAGCAAAAAAACCCCGTAAACAACACAAAACAAAAAACACACAAAATGAAAAAAAAACCCAACAAATTTTGGAGTTTTGAAAGCTGCTGTGTAATGAAGTTGTGTTGGAATTGACTTTTCCACCATCCTTTGTGGTGGCATTTTTGTCAAAAGCCCGAACGAAGGTCACCCGCAGCGCTCTGCGTGGACATCGTCAGCCTTGGTCTTCTTGCCCTTCTCCACTGAAAAATGTCAGGAAGCTCTGAAATGGCAGCGTGAAAATCGAACAGATTTTCGTATTGTGCTAAAAAGGCAAAATATGCTGTTTAAATACGAAAGGGTGTATATTTATCTTCAGTCATCATCTGTGGCATCTTATACTGGTTGCAAGTAAATGTTACACCCAGCTGGTGCAGGACGACCCATGCGCTCTCCATTCTGCTGCTCCTGGCCCAATATGGGAAGAAACAGCTTGGTGGAGTTTGAATCGCGGAGATATTTCAAATTTATGGGACCTTACAGATATCCAATGTGTGCCTCTTTGTGAGAGGCCAATGAGCAGTTCCTCTCAAGAAGGAGGGGTGGCTGGGGAGAAGAAGGATGAGGAATGAAAAAGGGGATAGTGGAGCTGCAGGTGGTCTCAGCATGCTTCTACCTCTGCCTTTGTGAGTCAAAACTGTTGAGCGGTCCTAAGCTAGTATGGGGAAAGCCATAAAAGAATTAAAACTCACCCCTCCCACCCCCAGAAAATCTCTGTCCTTCAAAACATCCAGTATTTTCCTTTTTTTTGACATGAGATCTGGGTATAAAAATGGGGACCTGAAGCTGACGAAATCAAACTCTGATTCCAACGAGTGACTACGTGTAGCCTCGACACAGTCTCTCTCCGTTTACCCTAACTCTGCAATACGGATGATACTTAACTAGCCTGTGGTGGTGTTAAGTAATTATCACTTCCATAGTAGCATGTTTTATTATCGATCCCATGTCTGCTCCTTGCTGACCTGGGCGATGTGTACTTGCTGTATTGTGTGGCTGAGTGAGCGTTGTCAAGAGGCTTCTTCTGTGTGACAAACCAGACCTGGTAGTTGGGGTAGTAGAGTTTTAAGAAATGGGATACCCAGAAAAATAGCTTTTTTTAACTGGTTTTTGACTGCACGTGTACATTTACTAAGCTTTCTTGGGGAGTAGTTGCACTCCGAGACTGCTGGAAAAATGGGAATCCAAAATACTGTGGGTTTTTTTTTTGTTTTTTCTTTTTCTTTCACATGAACAGTATGAGGGTGGATTAAGAGAGCAGGGCAATGCTGTTTGAAAGCCAGCAAGCCACCTTAAACAGTTCTTTGTCTCTTCAAAACCTGTCCCATTTCAAACTATATTTGGAATTTTTAGCCCGGACTTAAAACTGTTCATAACATTATGAATACTCATTTCTTTCTCTTCTCTGACTACTAAACACACGTCTTGCAAAAGAAATGAGCTGAAAGGGTGGGAGAAAGAGTTGTTCTAGATTCCTGCCATCACGGCTCTATTGATCAGACTCTGTGTGCTATGTAAACGCAGAGCAAAAAGATTCTTGCTAGAGAATATGAATTTGACTTCTCTGTGCCACTTATGCTGCTCTTTATGGTATTTCTTCAACTTTCTCAGGAGACATTATTCCAAAAATACTTATAGGTTTGGAGTGCTTTGTAACTGTAAATGCTTGTAGGAAAGGAGATGGAGTCTGAGCAATTGTCCCATCTTATGAAAGGTGAAACTGAGGCATGAAGAATCACAGCTGGTCAAAGTTATGGTGGGTTTTTTTTTTTTATAAATACCTCATAACAAGAAAATAGTTTTTTTTTTTTGAGATTAAATTTGCATTGTTGGTACAGGAGAGAATCTAGATTGCCTTATTATCCTGTTTTAAATAGGTTATTCCTTTTTTTTTTGGTGAAACTAATCAAGATTTTTTTTTGTTAAAGGTATGTTTATATGATTTATGTGCATGTATCCTTGGCATTTGTTTGTTTAATAAAGTGTGTGTGTATACATGTGTAGTATTTGCTGTTGTTCACTGTAGTTCCTTACCTTTTCTTCCTGGTTTGTTTTTTTTTTTTTTTTTTTTAAATGTCTTGAGGTATTTAATTAAAAATTATCTAGCTTTACGAACCTGGAGAGTCAGTTTAAAGAAAAAGAAGGGGAAAAAAACCCAAACCACTCAAACCATTACTCTGTGTCAGGTGAGTTTTCCTTCCCAACTGTAGTGTATAAGTTTATCATCAGATCCTCGCAATGGGAGGAAAGCTAACCACAAAGACAAGTCTAAATGAAATGTGTTGTTTTTTTTTTTTTTTTTTTTACCATGGATGACTTTAGTTCCAAAAAGGGAGTCTCAGTTACCTATTTCATAATGCTTCACTTGGTCCCAGGTATTTCAGGTAGATTAATAGCCTGGTGTAACATGCCCGGTGTGAAATCAGTGACACGCTGGCGTTACCTTGGATTCAATAGGTACAAGGTACAAACTTCATATTCCTGTTTTTCTCTTACTCTTGTTCTGTCTTCCACCTTTTGGTAAACTTTAAACGTGTGTTGCAACTCCAGCAAGGCTATTATTAAATTTGCTTGAAAAATTGGCACAAACCAGTTATTGAAAGTAAGAGCACATCATTATTTTGGGCATTAGAGTGAAGTATCAGGGAGTTCTCAACTGTTCCAAGCATGTTGCTTCCAATTTGTTTTACTAAAATATCCATAAATCAGATGCAAAGGCGAGTTGTGATATGTATTGTGTTTATCTACCTGTTGACATTTAAATGTTTTTGCTTCTCCTGTTGCCTTTGTTTGCTTCTTGGCCTGTGCTCCCCTACGAGTGGCAATGTGGAAGAATCTCTGTGGTTGGCCGGTGGGTAATATTGTAAGGGCATTAGGCTCTTGGAACATGTGGAAGTTTTACATGTGGCCTTCCAACCACAGGCTGGCTGGGTCTGTGTAATATAGGTGTTAGGCCTTATGTGAATTTTGAATTCAAGAGTGCACCTGGACCTGGGTCTAACATCCACCGAGCAAGCATTCTGTAGTGCATGAGGGTCTTGACCTTGGAGACCCTTTTGGGATGGTAAAGGTGGCTTCTCCTTACAGACAAAATAAGGGGTGGAGAGATAGTCACATCTTTAAATAGATTTGGTTAGATAAATGTTCTCATAATTTAGGTTGATAACTTAAACGCTTGCATAAAATCTCAGAATTTAATCAAAGGATTTGAGTGACTCTTGTTGGCACATGAAGTCCCAGAGTGGTCAAAGTTTTAACCCTGATCTGGCCAACTAACTTTGGCTGTCTTCTTTGGGCAGCAATGCGGCACTGGAAATCACTTTCTAAAGTAACGTTTGCAGAAGGGTATTTCCATTTAAGTTCATAAGATCAAATGCTGGTTTTGATTACAAAACAGAAAACCTACTGCCCTCCACGGGGTTGTGTGGATGTAATACAGCCATAAAAGAGCACGATTTGTTTAGCCTAGCAACAATGAAGACTAAGAGGGGTCATGATTTTTCTGTGTGTAAAAAAACCAAAACAAACAAAAAAAAGTGACCTCCAGGAAGGGTTGAGTGGTTGCAGTTAAATGACAGTATTGGCATGAGAACAAACGAATATTTGAGAGCCATAAATAAAATCAGAGCCTAGATTAGGAGACTTCAAATTAGAAGTCCTGGAAAAAAACTTCCAGTGGAAATTATGGGGTTAACAAACTTAACCAGTTTTAAGATGAAGCTGAATAGTTTATGAAGAGCATGATATGGTAAGCTTTCTTGGGATGGCAAGGACTCTAACCCTGAAATTAAAAGTTTTCATGTGTCTTGCCAAAGCAAAATTTGGCCTATATGGTCTGTAGCGCTTCCACTTAAGATGTGTTTGTATGAGACCTTTTTGCTGTGTATGACTAGGGCTGTCCAAGCTGCACTTCCAAAACAGGATGCTGAGTTTGCTTTCAACCCTCCTTTTAGCATAGGTATGTTCTAGGGTATGTGATGAACGGAAATAATTTGAGTCCTGCTTGTCTCCCCTGGGAGGCAGAGACCTTATCCTTGTCTCTGATTTCCAAAACCTGGATGAGGCCAGGAAGTCACCTCTCGTGGTGGGTGGTGACGGTGACACTCTGGTCCCTACTGCTCACCCCACGACACACAGTCACAGAATTGTTGAGGCTGGAAAGACCTCTGAGATCATCAAGTCCAGCCCATGACGGTGAGGTTCCCACCCGTGGGGCTGGGTTATCGTGTCCACATATGTGCCTTGTTGGGGACCTGGGGATAAATTACAGACAGGTTCAACTTTAAATTTCCTTGCTCTCCTGAGGTGAAATACAATCCTTGTCCTCACATTAAAGTGTCCTTTGTGGTTTCATTTAAATAGTGATTTTTTTTCCTTTTTTTTTTTTTCTTTTTATGGTGGCATGTGATGTTCATCTGCTAACCTTTTCCCCAATATGTTCGATTTAAAGAAGCATCAAATCTCTGAGTGTGCCTCCATCTATAGATATAGAAGTATGCTATAAGGTAGCTTACCTACCTCGGTTGGTACCTAAGAGTTTGTAAACAAATTCATAAATTTGTCATGCTGATTATAGTGTTGGCAAACACAATGGTTGATCATGTTATAAATGTTTATCAACACCCGCACTCACCCACCTGCTAAGAGGTGCTACGCTTTAATGAAATTGTTTGAATATCAAGGCTGGTTGCTAAGATACAATGTTCTTGTTACCAGGGATGTGATGCTTACAGATTTCTGTTATCAAATAATGATTAGAGATGTGCTAACCTCAAGGTGCTCGGTGCAGTGAAAGGTTTACTGAGCCACAAATTAGTAAACTGTCTGCCTGAGCAGACACTTACAGAAGGAGCACATGTGCATCAAACTTACTGAGCTGACATTTTTTAAAGACGACAAGATCTGGCAGTGTAAATGTTCTTATATATGATGAAAGACTGTCATAGGAAATGTTTACATGATCTGTTGCCTAGCACAGTGTCTTCGTGCCATTTTTTTTTTCTCTCTCCCCCAACTTAGAATAGTGTAGAAATCTCCAAGTCAAATAACTGCTTTCTTCTTGCTTGCTAAAATGTCTCCCAGCACTCACCTCTTGAAATTACTCAGTGGTTTATAAATGTTGATTTCTTTTTTTTTTTTTTTTAATGAGGCCACAGTGAGAAGGGAACCAAGATCTGTAACAAAACGGCCAGCGTGTGGGTCTGGTGGGCAAAAGAACTGGATTCGGGGTCGAAATCTCTATTGATGTTAAAAATGTAACTAGAGGTTAAAGAAGAAAAACATCAAATATTAATGATGTTTACTTTTTAATGTAGGTGCTTCTACCTCTGATTTGCTAATGCACATTGTAATAAGGTATAAATATTGTACTTCATTTTATTCTTTCTAGCAAGTGCATTTTGGTGTTATTAACCATCAAAGAAAATAATGAATAGCACAATATAGGTGATCAAAAGGATTTTGCTCACACTGCTGAAGTGCTAAGTAATCTTTAAGTGTAATTGTTGATCTCATTATTGAATTAAGGTTTAAGCTGTATTTACAGTACCCACATTAGCATGAATTTGAGTTTAAAGCAAGTTCATCTGAAATAATCTGAACTGTAAGCAGGGTTCATGCTTGCCTGTGGGACTCCATATTTTTTACACCATCAGTAATTGTTTGTTTCAGTGTAAAGGGATGTTATTTCCCTGGTCCTGTAAGCATCCTTTTGTAGCTACTTCACAAGATGCTTCTGTCACTATAACTACACATCTGTTGGCACTTAATTTCAACTTGATGCTATTCTAGTAGACAGGTAGGCAACTTTAATATTACAGAATTGCAAAAAAAAAACAAACCCCAAACAACCCCTCAAAAATAATTTACTATAGTTATAATTCAAGATATTAAGCTTACCCCTTGGATGCAAAATTCATACTTCATAAAATGATACAAGACTGCATCCTACAACAAGCTCTTAACATAACCCGTGTTCTACCTACGCTGTGTGGGATGTTCAGACAAATAATCGCCTTCAGCAGATGCCTTTGTCATAATGAGTGTGATGGTTTAATATTTATGGAAGAACTGCTGATTTCCAATGCCTGCTTCAAAACCCCAAGAATAATTTTCTCCCGGCTTTAAGGACCTCATGTAGATGAAATATCGTGCAGAGCGAGTGGGATATATAGACCTTTCTGTGCCACCTCCAAGCAATGGGAGTGGGTCTAGAGCAGGAGATGACCTGCGTTATGGTTCCCTCTCCTCCTGCCTGCCCTGTTATGTAGGGAGAAGCAGTGGGGCTGGTGAAAGAGTCTGATCATCCTCAAATAGAATGATGCACAATTACTGATTTCTGTTGCTTAAGTTCAGGTGGAAGAACCTGAAATCTGACCTCTCTGGGACTGGATTTGGACTGCAGCTTGTGGTCACCTCCCGAGACAGCTGCTTCCCTTTCCCTGCTTTCCCACCTGTTCCTCTGCCTCACCAAGCTGGTTTTCACAGAGCTTTGGACCTACACCGAATTTTATGACTATGCTATAATATTTCTGACATTTTTCCTTCTGCTGTAAGATATATTAGCTAAAAATACCCAAAACTATTCTCTTTAAGTCATAAAACTCTCCTTCCTTCCACTACCAGTGATGAGCAAGCTAGGACTGTAGCTGTGGCCACGACGGAAATAGAGGTGTGCTGAAATGCCTTGAAATAATGTAAAACCACAGATGCTCACCTGGTCATTTATGACAATATAGACACTTTATCTGCTGCAACTGTCTGTGAGGTGGTAGGAAAGTATTTCTTTTCTTTTTTTCTTTAGGTTTGTTGCAATGAGTGATTTACATTGCATTAGACTATGTTGCGATATACTGTGTCAGGTGGCATGACCTGATATAACCCAACTTAATGCAACACACATGTTTAGATTGTATTACACGTGAAGAAAAATTCCCTGAGAAGCTGTCGGGAGCAGGTGATTTCAGCAAATGGAAAGTATTTGCACAGTGATATTTTATACGAGTCAAAATTGAAAGGTGTATAAAACTTTACCGTGGATTTAGGGATCTTAGCCCTATTGACTTCGCGGGGACTGAAACTTTTAAATGCTGTGGTTTGCTTTGGAAATGTGATTTAACATGTGATGTTGAGTTAGAAATTTTGCAAAACCTTGCTTTTGTTATAGCCAGCTCTGAGCTGACTGAATTGCAGCAGTGTAAGAAGGTAAGTGAGACCCAAATCAATGGACTGGTAGCTAGCAATAAAGCAGGATGCAAGAAATTCACACAAGTAAGTCTGGATTATTATTTTCCTTTTAAAATCTTGCGTGCTTGATCAGTTCCCCTTTTGGAAATCAACTTGATAGGAATGTGGGCTGAAGTGCAAGGTTTACATTTCACTCCGAGATGACTATGTTGAGGTACCCAGCTCTAAATTTGGAGGCTCATATGGATCTTTTTTTTTTGTTACTTTTTTTTTTTTTTTTCCAAACTTGATGTCAGAAATAGGAGCCTAAATTTAGGCGGCAAAGTTCATTTAGGAATCTAAATATAAAAGCTCTGCTTTTCAAAAAGTGCTGAGCACCCTGCAGCTCCCACAGACTCCATTGAGACTTCGCCTCGGTGTAGGATGCTGCTCCCAAACACACCCCATCCCTGGGGGGAGGCTTCTGTGTGCGTATCGTATGTTTGTACGTCGCTTCAAGCGTAAAAAAAAAAAGCTTGAAGTGCCTGGGATTCAAAAGCCAGAAAATGCCTGTGTGACTTTAATTATATACATACGTAGTGGCCTTCTTGTGTATGTTATGACACGGCTTGATCACGTATTGCAGCTGACCCGATGGGGTAAATGTTTGGAAGTGTGATGTGAGGGAGGTGTAGGGGTTACGGCGAGGCAGATGTTTCTGGGAAGGGGAAGGAGAAACAAAAGGGTTGTGGTTTGAGAAGCCGAACACCAACGCTCCAAACTTTTTTCATGTGGGCTCTTCTGTGGACAAGCTGTTTGCTTTGCGAGTTCAAAACCAAAGCCAAGGCACGTCCTGCTTCCCTTGCAGGGTGGTTTTTACCTGTAACCTTGTTGCTCTTGGGTATACACTGGGGAGACCTTGGCTCTGGGGGCTGGGGCAGCTCTACCCAGAGGCTCCCCCATACTTTCTGGTATGCAGCATTTTGTCTGATCTTGATTTTCTTCTCCAATCTCTATCTTGTGCTAGCAAGCTCTTAGTATCCTTTCACTCAGATTTTTCCATCCCCAACTCCTCTTTTATTCTGTCTGAGGAACACTCATAATTTGAATTTGGGTTTGCTCTGGGTGCACAGCCCTGCCTTGGAGCCAGAAGCAGTATCTACTGGTGATAATGTCTTTTACTCCTGTAGCTATAAGCTCAGCGTAAACTCTCCCATGCTATGCAGATGCGTTTTGAAAGCCCTGAGAAAGTGTAGCTTTCGCCTGTAAGGGAAAATCTATCACCTTTTTAGAAGATTTTTTTTTTTTTCCTAAAAAAACCCCACAACAAGAAAACCCCCTAAAACGAAACAACTTAAAAATCTTTCAGAAACTTGAGATGTAGGTAGGAACAACCTGACCAAAGTCAAATGGAGCAATGGTAGCAACAGAACTACCCCTGCTTCCAGTGGAACTCAAGTTTCTACTCTGAGCAGTGGTAAGATCTTTGGCAAGAATAAAACTTACTGTCATTCTGGGAAAGGCAATGCATTTCCTCTCTGCAGCCCTCATCAAAGAAATGCCTCAACTTTTTTTGAGCTAAAGTGTCTCCAAAGCATCTGTCTCCTAAATCAGATACCTGGCATAAAAATGCCAGCTCAGTCAAAATTGGCTAGGCAAAAAGTGACTGAAATCGGTATCTGTTAATAAGAGGAGGCTTTGGGCAAATGGTTACGAGCATTGCTGCCAGCGCCGATAATACCAATATTTATTTTTGTGCTCTTCTGCAGCACGGGTATTGTGTGCAAAGAGCTGCCTTGAGAGAGGATCGTCCCGCTTACAGAGCGTCATCAAGGGCTACTCCGTTCTGAGCATATGGCAGGGCTGCATCCTGGGGAAGTGGGTGGTAGCTGGTAGATGCTGACAGTTGAGAGCAGACCACCGTCGCTACCCCAAGTGTGTTTGCAGTCAGGTTGTAAAGGCAGCAGGTACCTGGTTTATTTGAAGGTTCTGCTTCTCCTTCCTTGCCCAGGGAAGCAGAAGAGACGGGAGCAGATGTCAGGAGCCTTGAATTTGGATCTGATAAGGACTTGGATCAAAATATCAAACAAAAATATTTTAGGGAAAGTTTCTGGGAGGAAGTGAGCTATATGGGGAGCATGGCTTGCCAGGCTTTTTAAAAATAAAACGTTCTCACTCTGTGTTTAGCTCTCCCACAGTTTGAAACACTCGCGGTGATGGAGCCTAGCAGCCCTTGTCAGTCTACAGTACATCAATCCCTTCGGTTGGCTGGGAACATCTCCTCTGTAAGGGCAAAATAAAGCTGCTCATTTTGCACACATGCTTTTAAAACTACAGGCAAGGAATACCTAAATATAAAGCAAGGGCACCTTGGACTGAATGCCTGCCGACTGGGGCTGTTATCGCCCCTTCCCCTTCCAGTCACGCATGTGCTCCTCCTGCCTTTTCTTGTGCACACCTGTGGCTCACTGACAAAGCTCTCGTTAGCTTATTTGAGCTAAACATAACTTATTTCCATGCTCAGGAGCATTTTCCTCCAATTAAATACCAAAACACAACAAATCTACCGAGGCAGCGGGAACATGCATAGCACGGGTGGAGGCAATAGGGACCTTCTGGTGTCTTTACGGACCAGTGGGTTAGCCTTAGTCCTTTGCTCACAGGGGGTATACAAGTTTTTGGGGCTCAGTGAGCACTCTCAATATCTGCTGTATGTTTTACTTGGAGAACTACGTAAGCAAAATAGCCTTGCGGTGTCTTGCAGTGGTGTGGCCAGGGGGAAGGTTTGTATGTCTTTAAAATTACTATTCATATGGCTTCTAAAATATATACAATGTGGAATGTGCCATTCTTTTTGTTGGCACTTCCAATAAAATGAAAATAATTGACTAAAAATAAACTTGATAGTAACTGACTCTCTAAACTGGGAAATAGGCAGGGGTTTTTGGGTATTCATTGACTTGAGATTGGCTGGGTTGGGAGGACAGGATACTTTTCAGCCCAGAGATTAGGAAAGAGAAGGATACCAACGGACCTTCACTGAAGGACCATGAGCTGTGATAATCCACGAAACTCTTTATGGTAATTAAAAACTGAAGCAAATGACACAACTCTAATTGTGAACGGTGCTGTAGAAATTTTTGCCAATTAACAGTCGGAAACAGTAATATTGAAGATCCTGTGACAAATCATAGTATTTCAGCTTGCGAAAGCATTCAGGTAAAGTGTTCTGCTTTGTAGTAGTCTTTTTGGTTACTTTTGTTACTTGGTAGTGAGTTGTGATGTAGCTCGTTCCTATTTACCATAAAGATGTAGCAGCCAATGCTTCACTTGGTGGGCCGAGCAGCCTTTTCTCAGGGGTGATAAGAGTACTATTTTGGCTATAAACGTCATGTTCAGCCTGTGGAAACATTGTAGAAAGGTTTATTTATCAAAACAAAATGCAAAATCTGCTTAGCTTGGTGTGCATTTCACCTCTTTGTATACCGACATTTGAACATATGAATTAAGATGTTTATTGAGGCAGGTGGTTCCACTCCTCTTTATAACAACCACAACACCCAAAAGTGGAATAATGTCAACCAACAGTCCCCGTAGAATATTTTATTTTTTTTAAAGGGTATTGTTTATAAGAAGCGACTGGGTTGGAATGAGCATATTGCAGAGCGTTGTTTTGGATACTAATTATCTACATCGATGGGCGCGCTGAGCGGCTCCGAGCTCTGTACCTGCTGTGTCGAGAAACTTGCTCGTAGTCGCGGAGTATATGCTTCCTGTGGGCACCTGCCTGTTCCGTGCACCGTGTCGCGTTGAGTTATGTCACGTTCTGTCACATCACAGATGAGACGCGACCCGGTGTAACTTGACACAGTGCAGCGCCAGCACTGCAGTGGATCAAAACCGGAGGAAAATCGAGCAGTTGCGTTTGTCGAGGGCAGTCAAACTCGGGCAGGTTACCCCAGGTACTCCAATTTTTCCCCTTAGCCTGGCAATTTGTAGATAGTTTCGCGCGTATCTCCCCAGGATATAAATACAAGAATTTCTCCGCTTGTGTTTATTTATGATGCTTGTCGTTTGGGAAACAATAATTTTCGTACTACTTAATCTAAATTGAGCCACGGTGAGTACACCAATAAAACACGTCACAACAAACAAAGGAAATTCTCCCTGTATTAATAATAAACTCTTTAAGATTTATCAGTCTCTCCCTCTTTCTTCCCTTTGTGCGACGCAGTCTAAAGGAACTGCTAACATTTATAGATGTCTGATAAAAATTTAATAGAAGAAGCCATTACCTTTTGAATCTGGCGTAAAGAGACTCTATCAAAAACAGGAGAGTTGAGCCTGAGCTAAATATAACTTGTTAACTGAGGGCAGCAACGTGTGAGTTTTTCAACCTGATGGATTTGTTTCGTTACAAGCAGGGGGACAGTGAATGTTGTAGCAGGCAAGGTATCACAAAACAGGAGAAAGAGATGTCCCAGCTGCTGAGCACATAGATGTCCATCAAGAGCTTGCAGAGACTGTACAAGACCCACCATAGAGGAAACCTCTGTGACATTCTACGAGTTTGCTTACTTGGGTGCTAAGGTCTAAACACTTGTGCTCTTGCCGGAGATGAGGTTTGCAATTCATTAAGATGTGCTTTGAATCAAGACCTTGATACAGCCAAATCCGGAATGACTTAGGGAAAGAAGTGCTGTTACCTTGCACCCCATGGGGGCTTCTCAAGAGGTGTTGGTTGATCCAGCACGTGGTTCTGACCTCTGGATGCTCTGCTCACCGTTTAGTGTCTGCCTAACCATTTTGCTAGGGAGAACATAATTTTTTTTTGGTGGAAATATTGAAATTATTTTTCACTTCTTAAAGCTGATTTTGTTTTATATGCTTTAGTGGTATTTATGTATCTTTTTTCCCCCAACACTTAAATCTTTACCAGAGTTTTCCAACGTTTCTGACACATCGCTAAATGAAAATTGATAGCTTTTTAAAACATGTGCACATGCACACCATGAAATAGGACATTTTCTGTGTAATTTAAAGAATTGTTTTTTCCATGGAAGGAGGAGCTGCAGTTCAGAACAATTTTTAGCTCTGTAAGCTATTGCTGATTACTGCTAAGCAAGGAGAAAAGTGTCTATGGAAGTAGGAACTTGCATTGTCCTGTTAATCTTGTGGTTCATAAGCTACAAATTAAAACTACAGTCTTTGATGCTAGTGTTGTGGGTTGTTTTTTTTGGTGTGGTGTTTGATTTTTTTTTTCTCCCCTTCACTAGAAACATACTATTTGCTGAGAGTGTTGTAATAGCAAAAAAAATCAGATGTTCCTTGGTCTGACAGGATGATTTTTCTAAAGTCTTAGAGAAAATATAAAAGTCAAATGAGGGTCTTAACTAAACCTGTATCTATAACAGAAGGAAAAGTTTGTTATTGAGCTAATGCTCAGTGTTATAACTAAAGTTGCACGATACAGCGGGGTTCAGACAGGAGATGATGACCTCTATTATGACACATCCAGTTTAGAACCAGATGGAATGTATTTTAAAATGTAACTACCAGAATCTGAAGTCCTAAATGCATATGGCCTCTATTTCCCCACCCAAAGATGAAGTCAGTAAATACGGTAGCATTTGCTCTTTCCTTGAGCTGAGCTGAATTTAAACTGTGAGCTTCATTTCCACAATTCACTGTCCAATATGCAATCTGATCACACCTCCACTTTTGTGAGTTTTAGCCATGGCCTTAAATTAAATTACAAACCCTACATTGGGCTGACATAAATCTGATTTTGGCCTGATCTTGCAGTGTTTGAAATATCAAATCACTGCTCCCTGATCCCTAATGAGAAGTAATCAAAGAATTTAACCAGCAGTACAAACACTTTACACATCACTACAGATGTAGCCAAATTGACTCAAAGTACTCTTTTTCTCTATGAAAAAATTGTGTGCAAATATGCCTTACTGACACGGGCTACTCCTGTAGAATTGCAAAAGAGTAGGGAAAAGCTCTTCTAGTAAACTCTTCTGGTTTAATTCTCAAAAAAAAGAATGTTGCTTTTATTTTTTTTTCCCTTTTCTCTTTTGGAAATCTCTGTTTCTCACTACTATGATATGCACCCTGTCACTTGAAAATAAAATGCGATAAAGAAATTACTCAACCTACCTGAATGTAATGTGGACAGTCACTAACCTGTCTCCCACATTCCAGACACTCATAAATTGGTCAAGGCTCCTTTCTCGTTGCCAAAAAGCCAGCTTGGAGCCTCACTACTTCAAACAATGTGATTTATTTGACTGCCAAACTTCCTTGTTGTCTCCTTAAATTTTCCACACCAGTCTGAAATTTCAACACATTGGGGCAATTATGATATTATATAGTAACGCCTATGATGGCACTGACATAGACTAAGAAAGACGACTAAAAATCAATAGTGTTTGTGTCTTTCTGCAGAGAAGCAGCCATAAAGCTTGCCCTGGCAGGAATGTGAAAAGGTACGTCCTGAATAGTAGCCTTAAGGTGATGTAAAGCGAAGGAAGCTGTCTTCTCTAATGAATTGAAACCCTTGCCTTCTGACCCTATAGAGAAGAGAGGTATTTTTTTTGCACTTTTTTTTTTTTTTTTGGTCTGTGGTAGGAAACCTCTGCCTTTTTTTTTTTTTCTTTTTGTTGGATATGAATGAGAAAACAGTTGCTACTTATGCTACTCTAGGCAATTTTTTGTTTAAATTCCTGAGCAATTGGCATACAATGCCAGCTGCTGTGGTAACTGTATAGTGGGATTTAGGATACTTGAATAAGGTGACCAGACTTTAAGCCATTCTCTGACTGCTGAGGTACAGAGTAAGATGTAATTTTACGCTTGATACTTAAGATAATCTGTCTACGTCGTGCACATTATCTTTCTCCAACATATATTTCACTGCTTAGGAAGGCTTTGTCTCTTTCCTAGGCTGGAAGCTCATGTTCCTGAGTCAGTAAAATGTGGTGAATTATGCTTTGTCTAATACACCTATTTAAAATGTACAGCTGTTATATGAGGAAAAAATTATGGTGGATGATGGGAGTAACACTGCAGGTGCTCACTGTTCTATACTCTTCAGGTCTCTTATTATGAATTGTACTTGTAAAGCTACACTGATAACGATCCTGTTGTGTGCATGGTTTAGCGGTGGACCTGGCAGTGCTGGGTTAATTTTTGGCCTTAATGGTTATAAAGGTCTTTTCCAACCTAAATGGTTCTACAACTCTACACACGTAAGATGCATCTAGGTAGGGGAGCTTATGATAACTACTGAAGTTAAGATGATGGTGATGATCATTTTATGCATAGCTCTAAATGCTGGCCTCTGCAAGAGCACAGGCAGCCATGCATTAAAACATACATTAATTATTAAAGTAGTAGAATAGATGTCTGGCTGCAGCATCTTCTACAGATAAGCAATGATTGGACTGTAGTTTTTAGCTCAAGATTTATATTTACCTCTGCTGTTAGGTAGCAAGCTATAGTGGACAACATTGGTTGTCTCTCTTTGTAGAACAGATGAGGCTGACACATCTTAGTGGTGTTTTTCTCTATGGGTCTTCTACTTGGGTATTTGACTACAATTTGATAGAAGAATGTTTCTGGAGCTATAGATGTTGTGCTTTGGGAGTTAAGTATACAGACCACAGGCCAGTGAATCACAGGTTTTCTGACTGTGATTGCACAGTGTGCACGTACCTTTCCTTGAGCACTTGCAAAATCTGAAGTCACGAGGTTCCAAACGATATATTCAGAAAAAAAGTTTCTGTTCCTTCTTTCTAAATGTCCAGAACTTTGCCATCCAACTTCCCTTGAAATAAAACACATGGTCTTGTATTTTGGTGTGGTTTCTTTGCAATGATTTTGTGGTTTTTTTTGCAAAGGAGTGCCTCGTGTGGCTTGCAAAAAGTTCACTAGGAAAGGTATGGAGAGCTCTCTGTGCTGTGTTGGGAGAGTTGTAGGAAATGTACAGGAGAGGTGTCTGACCTGGGGGACAGGATGTTCAGATCCCTTTAGCATAAACTTTCTGAAGACTTCCAACAAGGGACAAGCTTAGGTCTTTGAAGATTATTAGATGTCTAAAAATATAGGTGTATGCCAGGTGGGACTTTTGGGGTTTTGTAGGTCTTGGCTCTAGAAGAAGACTTGAGCTTGGGTGTCCTTCTGCACTTTAGCCCTAGAGATCCCACACTTGAGCCCTGAGGTTCTGCATCCTGCAGCCACATAACCTTTGAATAGACATCAATTCCTTAGATACAAAGTGTATGCTGATAAACTGTAAGTGTTTCTGGGAAATCCAAAATTGCTCAAGTGCAAACGGGCTTCCCCTGCCTGCCTCCCTCCCTCCTGTGTTGTCTGGCCCTTGTGTCAGCCAGGCAGGACTTCTCGGAAACTGTGAGTGGGGTGAAGGGAACCAGATGAGAGAGTGGAGGTTCAAGCTCTTCCTTCTGAAGCCCTGGCATCTGGCTGGTGTGGAAGGACGTGCCCGTAAACACGTACGTTTGGAAAACCTTGTGAAAGCTTTTGTGAAGAAGGAAAACCTACTTTCTTCTCCAAGTGATACATTAAACATCTGTAGGGACCAACATGAGGTACATCATGCACACTGAGCAGAGACAACCGCACGCTGTGCACCAACTCCTGTCTTTCTACGTGGTCGCTCAGAAGTTGTTGGTACCTTTCACAGAAAAACAAGTGTCTGATGTATTTGCAGGCAGAATTTGTGAAGACATAAACGTGAGATCTGTCTGATGTCAGCTTTCACGATTGCTGTTCTTGGTGTCGTCTGACCTCCTGAAGACCTGGTTCTTCGCACACGTTTCCTCTTATTTACAGTAGTAGCTGACGCTTAGGTGAAGATGGAGACCTATGTGAAAGAGAACAGAGGTTATAAGGACAAAGAAAGTAGTAAGAAATTTGTATCTTTAAGTTTAAGCTTTGCTTAGTGCTTTTTTCACAACTCTCCCTTTGGTAAGATAAAGCATGAAGACCTTAAATGACACAAAAATTAGGAATTTTATTCTTTTAAAATTTTTTAATTCAAATTGCTGTTGAAATTTGGACCCTGGGACAGTTACATTCGTGTCAGATGCTTTCTTTTGATTCTAGAAGTATAAGCTCATCGGTATGTGAAATCAGTTGGGTAGCTCCGGACAAGTGTCTCTTGCAAAAGCAATCCCACAACATCACTAAGAATTTAGCTGTGTTAGCTATAAGAGGTGGATGAATGAAGAGCACCTTGGCAGAGATCATAAGGTTATATAGGAACTCTCTGCTGTGACAGTGTGCTTTTGGGATAAAAAGGAGAGATTTTTCTCTTTAATGCTCGTAGTAGTTTCTTGATTAGCAAGGAAACTCAATTTAGGAGAGCTGGGAGGGGGAGGGAGGTGGAGAAGAAACGAAAATGAGGAAGTTCTTAGTACAGTACCAGAAAAAAAGTGCATATTAACGATAATTGAAATTCACCTCCGTGAGGGCAATGAATCATCAGAAACAGCCTGTGGAAAACAAGGTTGTGCAACCTTGACCAGCGCGTGTCACTGACTGGTGGAATTTTTAGAAAAGCAGCAGTTTGGGCCCATCGCTGTGGTTCGTGATTGCGCACACCTGTTCGGCTCGGAGGTTTTGCAACCAAATTTAAAAAAAAAAAAAAAAAAGGAAGCTGAACTTGCTGCTTCTCCTGAGCAGTGCAAAAAAGCAGAAAACCACAGCTGTTCTAGCTGTTAACAGATATCAGCAGCATACCCCCTGTTACATAATTGAGGATAACGTTTTTGAAGCATATGGGCTGAAGGTATTGTGAACTCATTAAAACTTTAGGTGGGAAACATTCAAGCACATTTCTAGGTTTGATATCTTTAACAAATGCTTACAATTAGAGCTCCTATAAGCAGTTTATTTAATAATAAATGAAGGAAAAGCTTGACAAACAAGCAGAAAGTCAGGAATTTATGCACAGTGACATGTGAGCTGCAAGTTGAATTGTGAAAGATTGCTGCCCATTCATTTGATAAGTACATGCTTTGGGCAGCTTGAGATTCAGGATGCAGTTATATTGCCTTGTATATAATTGGAGAGAAATACAGTCTTCAGAAAGCTCCGAGATGTGTTTTCTGGAGTTGCCACCCACTGTTTGCAAACTTCCAGCATCTGACTAAGAAAAGCCGTGGAAAACTAGATGGTTACAAAGTGAGTCTTGAGAGCCTCTATAGTTCTACTAATCTGATCGTTAAGATGAAGGACAAAGGTTCTTCTTGCTGTAACTGCCCCTGCAGTAGTAGTGCAGAGATGAATTTGGACCAGTTCTGAAAGGCTCTTTACAAAGAAAAATTAAATAATGTTACAATTAAGAGGTTTAACATACAGGCTCTGGTGAACACAGGTGGTTAAGACTGAAACCAGATAATGGTTTCAGGGATGCAGCCTCTAGCACTGTGGTTTCTGATGTTACACAGACATCTCACTGGTTCAGGAGACTTGGTTGACAACAGACCGTGGACCTGTGGCCACAGGTCAACAGTTCAAAACCGAGTCAGACCAGCGAACATATCCAGCCAGCGTGCAGAAGTCTAAAGATTGGGAAATACTCAGTCCGAGAGTTTTCTACTGAACTTACCCATAAAGCTACCAGCTAAAGCCAAAGGAGGACACAATCTTGGTTTTGCAGAAGTGATGAAGCTTGTCAGGTGGTGGCAGTTTCTCGTACCATTTTTGCTGTCCTAATGCACAATCATGAGTTACTCAGTATTTACAGGGAAGTGGACAACACGTCCTGTAGTTCTCCGGAATACTACCCCTCCAGACAGGGCTGAAGCCAACATGTTTCCTCCTGCTTTCTGTCCTCTGACGCTCAGATCATTTCCTAGGGTGGTTCTGCAGAGCTTTGGTACCAAGTGAACCAGAGAAGAAACGCGCATAAGCTACGAGAGCACCCTGTATTGGGTTAGTGCAAATCCAATCCTGTGTCACCCTGTGCTCCAACGCCTTGCTCTCCTCCCCAGGACACTGTTCAGAGCAGGGATTTGTACTCATTGCAACTGTTTGCTTTCAATGGTATAGGAAATTTGGTTTGTTTAATCTGCGTTTCATTTGGTTGGCATCAAAGCGACTAGAGGGCTATTGGCTGGCACAATACACGTTATATGAAAACCACGTTCTAGATGATTTATTATTAAGGACCAAGTTTTTCTTTTATGACTAAAACTTGGCTTAAGACTTGGCTTGTTGCTGGCTGGCTGGCGCATTCCCACAGCATGAGATGTGGGCTATCCTGAAAAACGGTTAGCTGGGCCTCTTAAATAAAACACACGCTTGTTAATGAACATCGTGATGATTTTGTAACGTAGCTATAGCTCCAAAAATTGTAATTTAAGCAGCGGGCTTTGAAAAAAGAGAAAAAAAAAAAGGAGGGGGAGGGGAGTTGGGGAAAAGTCTAGGATCTGACATCGTCTTGTAACTGATCCAAATTGTACCCAGGCCAGAATTTCATCCTTGTTGCTCTGAGGAAACTCAGAGCAGGATCTGATCCTGAGGTGCTGCCTACTTGCCTTCACAGGTGACCCTACTACCCTTCACAGGCAGAGCAGGATGTTTTCTGTTATGTACAGGCTATGTAAAAACTTAACTATATTTATCCAGTAGCACAAGGAAACTGGCGACCTACTTCCCATCTGTCTGTTTTTTTGCCAAATCCTTAGCATGATTAAAAATATTTTTTAATGCAATCAGATGCTCTTTAGAAATAGGAATGTGTTTGAAGGCTCTCCATACTGGATAATTTCTGTGAGGCTTTATCTCTTTTCTTTCCGCCCAGCCCCTACTTTGTTTACAGTTAAGATAGAAAGATTTTTTGTTGCCTATTATTACTATTCAAACTATTCAGAAAAGTATCAGGTTCTGGGGAAAGAAATAGGAAGTTATTGGCTTGGTTAGGGACTTATGAACTATTCAGCTTGCTTTAAAGAAAGACCCTGTTCACTCTAAATGCAATAAATATTTGAAATGGAATCAAGCTATTCATCAGAGATCTTTTTCTCTGCATGAATTTCAGATCTACAACTTCAGTGCAATTAGAGGTTAACCTGATCCATTAGTTTTAATACCAATCCAAAGCAACATAGCATAACTTTTTGTAAAGCCAGTAAGAAAACCAATGCTAATAATATTCTGATCGCTTTGGTAAATCTCTGGTACTCATAACAATCGAGTAGATCAAGTTCATATGTGGCATTAATTAAACTTCAGCATTACGGATCAAGAACAGCTGACAAGGCAGGATTTACTGGGGTAATAGATAATCTATGGAATATTTGTGAAAATTTGACCACGTGTATGTGGATTTTTTGCACGTCATCAAAACCTTGGTCTGATTAAAGAAGTGCATGGTTTTGCAAACAAATTGCCAGGAGAAACTCTTTATAAAAAGTTGATCGGATCACTGGTAATGCCCTTGAAACCCTTGTTGCCAAACTTGTCTTGTTGCTAAAACCCTATTGGGTGCAGAAGTTGTTTCTGATTTCCGTTTTACCCCATTTATCCATGAGGTATGGGGGAAGAGTGGTGGGGTTTTTTTGTTTTGTTAGAGCTTGATGTGCAGTGTTTTGATTGAGGTGTCTCATTCCTACCCTATAAACATATCAGGATGGATAACACAAGGATACAAATCTAGATAGTGAGAAAAATTAGTGTCCCCAGCATCTGTGGGCAGTGAGCACCGGATCTCCTGCTAATCGGGTGATTTCAGACTAGTTAAGCACATTCTGAGCCCAATATTTATTTACATTTGTTTATGTATTTCACTCAAAGGTGCTCTGTGGTGTTTTTGTGATATTAGAGGTTTGGAAGGTGGGGTGGATAATTGACTTGTTTTGTAAAGAACAGGTCTGTTCACTAAATCAAACTAAAAAACGACTAATCTATAACTTTTACTATACAAGAATGTCAAGGAAAGGGATGGTTTTGAAATGTTGAAATGTTTTGAGCTCTGTGTAAATACGTAGAGTAATCTTACAAGGCATTTTTTATTAGTGAAATAGTCCTCCCTTCATTAATGGGGCTTTGCTAGAAAGGAAAAACTTGGAGGGTGAAATTTGCTAGGTTTTTTAATTATCCCAAGTTTTCCATGAAAATTTCTCATCTTATGGTGTGGGTGTTTTCTTTAATAAACCTCTGAAATACCTGTAAGGTTTGAAAGTGGTGAAACTCCCTGTAGGGTTACAGAAATCCATTCCAGTCTCACCTTTGGAAGCGAAAGGTCAGTGCAAAAACATTGACTTTTCATGCATGCCGTAACCGAGACTTTTGCCTCCTCGTTACTGCTTCTTGTTTTTGAACTAACGCACCCACTTACATCGCCCAGATTTCCGTGGTGGTTGAGCACTCCTGCTTAAGGTGGAAAGCAGTTGTTTGACTGACAAGGCAAAAGTTGTATTAGGGTGAGGGATTGGTGTTTTCAAAGGAGCCTGCAGCTCTGAGCACCGCAGCGAGGGTCCTATTCGCAACAGCTTCAAACTTTGCAGTGCTGTACAGGTTGAGTTTCCTGCAGAAACCAAGGGCAGAGGGGAATTCATCATTTTTGAAAACTAGATTGCAAACATCTAGGCTCGAATGTCTACAGTAAAGAAAACACTACGCCTTATTTTTCAGATAAATGTTTCCCAGGCTGTAAAAAGGAGCAACTGTGTTCATTCTTTTTTTTTTTTTTTTTTAAGGATATTTCAAACTCTTTGAAATGTTTCATTTAAAAGACTCTGCTTAATTGCAAAATACTGTAAATTCCTGAAAATTCAGGGCTGTGGGAGAGTCACTGCCCGTTATCTTGCTAATCTGGGCATATCATCATGCTGTTCTTTTAATAGGTGTGTTTGTGAAACCAGAATAAGGTTTGCGTGATCGCTTGTGATGATACACGATACCCAGTTTCACAGCAAACTGTGACACTAAGGGATTGAAAAAAAAAAAATCTTTCTAAGTTATACTGAAATTCTCACGAATCATCCTTTTGTCTGACCCCAAAATGTGGGTGCCATTGCCTCAGTGCCGAACACTGCTGCGACTGTGTAGTCTCTGTTTCCCTATGAGAAGACAGAAACCATCTGGTCTGAAACACAGCCCCCTTTGAAAATACATATCCTATTATGCTAGCTCTGAAACAGTATGAGCAGCCATGCCTCTGAGAAGGAGATGGTATCTTAATATGCAGAAAACTTTTTCTTTTGTAAAAAAAAAAAATCTTTTTTTTTTTCTTCTGGGGGGGGGTGGGGAGAAATGTCAAGAATTATTATTATTATTTTTCTGGTTTTATTTTTTTATTCTGGTCCTTGTAAAAGAAATTTCTCCCAAACAGACCATGCAGAGTGGCGTGCTTGTAGGATGACTTATTCCTTTGCTTTGTGGTGGGTCCCCTGCAATGCTCTGGGGACTGTGCTCTGGTGAGCCCGGAGGGGTACCTCAACCCCCTCCTCCCTTCCAGTTTGGCCCCTTTCTTTTTATGCCTGCAGCTCAGTCACAGGAGGGCAGCAGGCTGTGTGCCTTCTGGCCACCTGTATGCTCTTCCTCTTTCTCTCTCCCTCCTCCTCCTCCTCCCTCCACCCCATAACTCAGGAGGTCCTTGCTGTTCATGTCCGGTTGGCTCTCTTATCAGAAAAACCACTGAGAGACCTGGCCCAGGCGTCTTCTGCAGCCCCATGCTTTGAGAAAAGGTCAAACAGGCAACTAATCTGATTTGGTTTCTATTCAGTATTAGCAGCTCCTTCAGCAAGAAGAGAGGGAGGGGGCACTGAGGCGTGTGTGCTGGGGGGAAGGTCCGTGGACACTGTGTGATGCTGCAGTTGCGCCTGGTGCTTCTCTGGTTGGGAAATAGTCACTTCTGATTCATGGCAGCAAGTGAAGAATTAGAGTTGTTTTAACTCCCCCTCCCCTTTTCCTGACTGGTACTCCTGGCTAAGCAAGTTATGCTAGTTAAAAATATATATATAAAAAAATGTTATAACTCCCCTTTAACAAGACAGTGAGGGAAATGGCTGTGCAAAGGTTGCTAAATGCAAATTTAGTGATATAATTAGGCCATCACTATTGTTTTCCATTTTTAAAAAAAGCCTAAGTTGTTGGGTTTTTTTTTTTACGCTTATTTGCCTTTTTGATCTAAAGGTGCAGCTTAGCTTCTGTAATGGGTCTTCTGATAGCAGGCTTCTGAGTTTGGTTTAATAAATCAGTCGCTGTACTGTTTGGAAAGCTGATATTCTCAGCTGTGCAGTTTAAAAAAAAAAAAAAACCAAACCCAAACAAAAACCAGAAAACCACAAAACCCAGCAAGCACAACTCAAACCCCTCATTTTAAGTCCTTCATTGGGCTATGACAGGCAGCTCAAGAGCAGCACTCGTGTTTCTTCCCTCTGAGGATGTGAAGTGCAGCCGCCAGTAACATATACTGGGTAACCATTACGTTTAAGTCAACACCAGAACACGCCAGGAATGTTGCTGATGCTTCAAGAATGCACCCAATTAATTTAAAAGTAGTTCTGCGGCTATTATTCGCTAAACTAATCCCGAAAGCAATCGCTATTTTCTTTATAAAGCAGATAAAAACAAAGCAGAGCTGCTCTGTTTAGGTGGGAGAGCTTGTCTGGTTTGCAGGGCAGGTAAGGTAGATTAATAACAGACCACTCATAAGAAGGTTTCAGATCTTACTGTCAGAGGGTAATAATTAATGATCAAATGTTAATGGAGATGCTGGGCTGTTGATGCCATTAATTCAGCTCAGTGGAGCCAGTCCTGCCCAGGACCTGCCACAGCTGTCACTGCATTCGCTTAATTATTCCGGCGCCTTCAGGCTCTTTTTCCCTTTTCCCTGCGAACTGCAGGACAGTATGGTTTCACTGAAGCAGAATTCCCAAGAACGCCCCGTTTCCCGGGCACTGCCTGGCCAGTTCTCTGGGCAGACCTTCAGGCAGTAGATGACCACCAAGTTAAACGAACGACCTCCAGCCTCTCCTTCCCCAAGTTCGGTTTTATGGAGAAAGAAGTGGGATGGGTAAAAATATCTGGGAAAGAGCTCAGGGTGGGAATTTGGGAGCAGCGGAGGGCTGCTAAGCTGGGGGTGTCTGAGCATCATCACCCAAGAACACTATCGACATCACGGAACCACTCCCCATGGTTTTGGGAGGCCAAAGTGCTGGTCCATACTGGTAGTTTAGATATCCCTATGTGCTGGCGGGTAGTTCCTACCAATTTAGACATTTCCACCCATGCTGGCAGGCAGTTTTGACATTTCTGAGGTCTGTCATGACGCAGCATCAGCCAATTCTTGGCTGGAGATGAAAGTTAAATAGGGCAAGAATAACTAAAAGCCAGCAAAGTCCAAAAATTTGGAGATTGCTAATCTCAGAGCAACAGTTAAGGGCAGGGGATCTCAGAGTAGGGATGAACACCAGTTTGGTCAAAAGGACATGACCATCAAGCTTTTGGCATAGAGAAACTGAAGTTTTCTATGTTTAACTCTGTGCCGTTCTGTTGAAACTTGAGAAAAAAATACTAATCCAACCTTTCAAGCAATATTATGTCTTTTTAATGCCTTGGATCTTCTTCTGATGTAACCCCTCACTATTTCTCCCAGTTCTTAAAGGACATGTTAATTATTTTAACTGCCTTGCATTTACCACCTCTCCTCACCCCTCAAGAAAAAAAAAAAAAAGGTAAAAAAAGTGCAGGTAGGGTTTTTTTTTTTTTTGTTTAATTTCCAGTTCTGGGGAGTGCTGTGTTTTAAAACCAGTCCAGTGTGTCTTGAGCTCGTGAGGCTGGAATGCTTCTTGACTCGCTTCCAAACTGAAGTGCTTAAAAAAATGTGAAGCACTACAACAATTTTAAATCACTCTATACACTGCACATGGTGATTTAAAATAATTGAAGCTCTTCAAATTTTTATATGCCCTTGAATTTGGAAGTGATCAAGGCTCTGAGCATGTGCAATACACAACGATTTAAAATTATTAGAGCTCTTCAAATTTATCATAAGTGTTTCAGCTTGAAAGTGATAGGGGAATCTGGACTTCAGCAGTGTAAAGTGATTTAAAATTATCAGAGCACTACAGATGTTTTATAGGTGCTTTAATTTGGAACTGATCTCGGTTCTGGACTATAACAATGTATAGCATATTACTTTTAAAATCATTGAAGCGGTTTCATATTTTTCCGAACCGGTTTTCTTAAAGTAAAACATCTTTAATAATTTTAAAATGCATTATGTTGCAAGTGGCACCCTTTTAATAGAATATTTTACACTTTGTAATGATAGCAGAAACGATTGCAGTTTGGTTGCAATTTGCTTCTGTGACTACTTTCTCTCTCTTTTTCTTTTTTTTTATTTTTTTTTCCCCCCCTAAAAGCTCAGACATTCATGTACCAATGCTTACGGCTTTGCCTTTCCAACACATCTGCTGCGAATGCCATGCAAACCTCATGCTGGAGATTTCCACAAAAAAAAAAAAAATTCGTGCCCACAGCCCGTGAGGAACGTGGATTCTGTCCCTGTGTGCACAAATTAGGTAATAACATGTGCAAATGGGTATTTGGCCATGTAATTACCTGGTTTGGGGGTGCGAAAGCCCATCTGCTGGTCCTAATTTCCCTGGGACAATTCTGGTGTGCATTTTGGTGATTTCTTTTTAAACATTTTAAGGCATTTTGAGGGCAAAAGGTGTTAAAAAAATCCTTCTGTTTTTCTCACTGACTTTCCGTTTTTGGCAAATATCTTAGTTTTGATTAAAGGGGAAGGGGAGGGAAAAAGTAAATTAAATGAAAATTAACTTACAGAAAAGAACAACCTCCATTTGAATTAGAAATTTCTAACACAGAAGAGTCATTTGACCTGTGCTCTACTTCTTCGACTCTCCAAGTCACTGTGAGAGTAGAAATTTAACAGGATTAGGAATAAAAGATTCTAATAATAGCAAGTATTTTACATTTAGGATTATGATGGAAGATACCATCATTAACCTTAGCCCTAGGACTTGTTCTAACACCATTAACATCCTGACCTAGAGCTTAACACCATCCTATTTTCCTTGGTTGGTGAAATACTTGGCTTTGTCTTAAATTTTCTTTTTCTTATTAAAAAAGCAAGTCTAACAGTTTGTGTTTGTTTAATGTTTTAAGGTCTTTCTCTTTTGATGTTTCTCTTTTGGGATAAGAAGCTTATGATGAGAAAGGGGGGAACTGTAGTCATCTTTTTCAGGTTTAGGCAAGGGATATTTAAATGCAGGAGGTTTAGTTAGGTGGCCTATTTCTGCTGCAGATCAATGGTGTTGAGCGCTTGACTGCCCTTTGTACTTTGAAAATCTCTTGCTAGATGCGTGAAGTCAGGAGCATAAAAACCCATACATGGGCTGCAAAGTAAATTGCTTTATGTTAAAAAGTCCAGTGTCCTTCAAGTTTCCAAAATGTCCTATTCAGGTTCAACTAGCTATGGGTTTTGGAGCCGAGTTGATGTTTTGGGTGGGGGTATACTTCCATTCCTGCATCTCTCACTGACCGTTTCTGATGAAAATAAATTTTAATGTCAGTAGTGCCACGTGGCATTAGTTGGTAAAGGAAATGGTTTAAGAGAAGGCTGTGCAATTTATGTTCTTACCACTATTTCAGCATTTCAAACCAACAAATTTAAGAAAGGTTATTTACAGTGTTTGCTGATATTGAGATAATTTGATGGTCGTTGTAATAACCCTCTTGTACTTTTCTGCTGGTTACTGGGATTGACATAACAGGACCACTAAGTTTCCGTCTGGAAGAAAGAGTTAGGACTTGTTTAACGGCATCAAGCGCCGAGATTTTATTTCCTACCTGAGACGTGGTACAACAGAGCAGCACAGTGTCCTCTCTTCCACACTTGTGGCAAGCAATAGCTCAGAGGTAAGAGACGGTCCTGCAAGTTAAAGCCACCAAACACGATATGCTCAGTTTTGTCGCGCATTGTTGCCTGTCATGGGCTGCGTTCACAACTCCTTGCCTGTCTAACTCAACCTGTATCTGAAGCAATATGAATTAATGCAAGTGAAGAACCTAGTCTGAACATTAGCAATCTCTAGGAATTGCTATGAAGATGATTTTTTTTTTTTAACCTCGAAATTGTTGGCTTTGTACTTTGGGATTTTTAGTTTGTTGAAGGTGGATGTTCTCTCCGCCTTGTGATTGTAGTGATGATGGTCACTGGAACAGAATATTAACTCTTCAGGCATATAATGCTGTGAATAATGTATACTTTAAACTGGATACTTCATAGAAAGGATAAAAAAGGAATTTTAATGTACAAATCGTCTTTAATGGACATGATCACCAAAAAACAGTGAAAACTCAACTCCTGCCCCTGTAGGCGGATTTCATTTAAAAAGTGAATGAGAAATTACAGCTCTTAAGAAACACAGAAAAGTAAGAAATTGTTGCAGTATGAGGTGAACTATATATTGACACTACAAATGCAGAATTAGGTGTTTGGTTTTTTTTATAGCTGACAGAACTTAGGTTTTTCCAATTAATTTTTAGCCTATTGAAAGATCTCCTTTCCTTTTCCAATTGAAAGGATGCATTACTTGGCCATTACTTTATTTTTTTCTTTTTAATTTTAAACAAAAAAAAAAGCATCCTAAAATAATATGACTTTGGGTTTTTTTGTTATTTGCAGTGGTAACAGATTTGTGCTTTTGATTCGATGGTGTTAAATGTTATGGAAGAAGCAGGTCACATTAGGGTGAACGGTCGTCATTGTTACCCTAATACATTTAAAGGGAGACATTCAAGTCGTGCTAATTTGTGTGATAATAAAACCCTCATCTGGGCGGTCCCAAGCCAAGGAAATCGCTTCATCTCATTCAACCTTTTGCTGAGTTATATTACATGTATTACCATGCATTTGTACACTGTGTAAATTTGCCATCCTTTGAATGACAGTTTATTATAGTGGCATTGGCTAGCACCTCGTAGGTAGAGTTGTGTAGGCATCTTAAATGTTTTCTTCTTCAAAATATACATTTTTAAAAAAAAAAAATTGAAAAATGGAAAGTAGCCATATGCAAATGGCAATTTTTCCACTGGATGAAAAACTGTCAATTGCTATTAAGAGGACTCCAAAGATCCGCAACAATTAGCTTTGTTTTCCAAGTTGAGCTCGGTTTTGAGTTGGTTTTGGTGAGTCACAAGTCACGTGCGGTGGTTCACGTTTCCCCAAGCGAAGGGAAATAGGCAAGTGAGGAAATTTAGCCACTGGAGCTGTTTTGGCCCAGTCTTTTTGAGTGGTGAATGTGTATTTTCCTATATGGATGGGGAGCAACAGATCCGTCCTTTTTCAAATCTCTGCTCGTGGTGTGTATGGAAGCAAGTCACTCATTTTTCCCTTGAAAGTCTGAGTGTTTTGTTAGATGCTGCTTTTTAATTTATGGAAAACAAATGGTGCTGTAGTAATGGGCAACGTGGTGGTGCTTCTGCTTGGGTGGCTGGAGGAACTTTTGGTTAAGAAACACTCAGTCTGAGTAACTGTGGTAAGTCTTGAAAGGCTACTACAGCAGTTGTGTTTCTGGCAAAGCATTTCCACCTGGCTTATTAGGGCTTGTTCATAAAATAAATTATTATGAGATGTAATTAGTGCACTTTATTTTTTTTTTGTTGGTGGTGTTTTTTACTTTTTCCCCCTAATTTGATTTTCTTTATAAATGAAAATATCAAAGGACATTTGTATGTCCCTGGGGAACTCCAAATCAGTTCTGTAAGTTAATTTGTTTTAAATAAATAAATACATTACAAATAATAATAATAAAAAGTAAACAAAAGACTAACCTCTTTCACACCTTGGATGCTTAACATTTAACAACTGGTGCTCCAAAAAATATATAATAAATTAGGCTTTGGTGAAACTTAAATTAGTGACTATTTAAAAATAATTGTTGCCATATACTGTGATTTTAACACTTCTCCAGAGGTGGAGCATATGATGTCTGAGGCTAAGAATATTTTAAATATGTGCTTAAAAGAGAACAAACCACTGAATTCACAGAAAATTCAAGTACTTATGAAGCTTAACATGAAAAGCATCTCAAATGTATCTCAGAAGGAAATTAGCAAATATTTTTCTATTTAAATAAACTAAGCACCTTGGCCCAGGGAAGGCACAGTCACTTGGAAGCCCTAAATATAGATGAGAATTACAAATTCAAACCAAGAAACACTGCCTACTAGATTAACTGCACATTGGGCTTTGTGATCCAGGTTAGGGAGCATATCCGTGGGCTGTTGGAGACATGAAATTGCACATTTTGAGGCCCTGAGGTGCAAGAGGAACCAGCCCATCACTCTGTGCAGCAATACTGATGAAGTAGGGTTCCTCAGGGGCAGAAGCTTCTGCCCACGTGACACCAAAAGCCACACTTCTGGAGTTCCCCTGTGAATGTGCTGAGCTTTTCTCATAGGTTTTTTTTTTTTTTTTTTTTAAAAAATAGTTAAAAATCTTTGTCTTAACCACCCATGAGCGCACAGAAAGCAGAAGATAAGTCAGTTGTGCCCTGCTTTATTCTGCTGAGCCTCATGGGCTTGACTTCTCTGCCTGGCTCCTGTGTGCATCGCAGCACAAAGTCTACAAGCAAGCCACGGACGGAGCATTTGCCTCTTGAATTTTTGTGCTTTTGTTGATTTGTCGCATAAATGTTAGATAAATGTAGCTTTTTATGTGTTAATATTACATACCGTTGAGGTGCTTGCAAGTCCCCTCAGCATTCAGAAGCGCTATTTAAAAATTAACTCAAAAGCAGGTTCCACCATTTTATGGCATTACCTGGTTTAACGTGAGCACATGAATTATTAACCGTCTGTCTTGAGTACCAGATCAGTGGCTTTTTCTGTAGAGGGGGGAGAAGCATGCAGTGTAAATGTCCCCTGCAAAACAGTTGTAAAATAAAATAAAACAACCCCAGACTCAAAACCAAATGTGAGCCTTGGGTGGCTTCGTGTGGGACGGTGGGATCTTTCCTCAAACTGGTTGAGCCATCATTGCCAAGGTGCTCATCAAAGAAAAATCCCAGGACTTTGCATGTTTTCAAACTTGTTTGGCCGATGAGAAATTTGAGCTGAATAATTTATGTATAACAAATGCTGTGAAGCTCCGTGAACTATCTGTAGAAATGACTTCAATTCCAGCACGGTCCATTGACAGTGGTTAGAATTGCCTCTGCCAACAGCTATGGTGCTTTAGTGCTCATCGCATCCTCCTCCTCGAACTGAGGTGAGGGGCTCAGTTTTCTCATCAGGTGGTAGCAGTACCTGGAAAACATACAGATATCTATCTCTTTTCATAAAGAAAGCATTCCCCTTTAAAATATACAACGTGAAATAATTTTTTTTTTTTAATTTCTTGTCACTTTGAAGTAACAGAAGTCAGCCTAGAAGTCAAGAGAGAAAGAAAAAAGATATTCAAATTTATTTATAAATTCCTTAGGCAGATTTAAATTGTGGCCATAATATGAATGAACACAGATAAATCACAAAACTACTGTACTTCACTACCAAAGGTGGTTTATGACTGGCAAAATCCCTGGTATGTATAGGAAAACTATGCATGTTTCTACTTTTCTCATGGCTCTGTACAGTAGAGGTACCAAGATGCTGATAACTTTCTGCTCTTTGAAAATGAAATGCCAACATGGTTCTAGGAAGCAAAATTATTTTGCTCTTTTGGAAAAAACAAGATTCTTGCAGCGACTAGTGTCTATGCATGCAAGTACCTGCTGAATTGATACTCTCTGTGTTGGTAACAATAATTCCTTGGGTTGTCATACTGGCTTTTCTCTCTTCCATGCCCCCAAAGAACTAAAAATGCCAAAAGTACAGTCTTGTTTAGTCTTAAAACAGTTTCTTCTTGGACATATGGTCATTGAGGACCCTGTCTTGTTCTTAGCAGTCATTTTGGTTGAGACCATTCACTTGAAAAGCTGAGATGCAGCCCACAAGCTGTAGCACTTGCTCATCAGCTACCTGGGAGATGGGACATAGATGATTTTTGTGAAAGGCGGGAAGAAAGCGAGGTCAAAATAGTAACTCTCTTTCTCAGTAATATGTAGTATTCATCGTGATTTTATTTTCCTTCCCCTTCTCAAGCTCTTTTCCCTGTTTGACCCATAATTTTCCTGTGGAAAAGGTTCACTTTGCCTTCTCCCTAATTATCCTTGACCTATAGCTCATGAATGGGGCTCCTGATCGTCCAGCTGATTTCAAACATCTGAGTGTGGAATAATACGTCATTCCCAGCGATTTGGAACAAACAAAGTCATTCTCTATCCCCGCATGAAGCTCTGTGTTTAAATCACACCATATGAAATCTATATCTCGGCGAGGTCTTTGGGCTGCAGCAGCACACAACTGCAAACTCCCAAAGAGGACCGAAGCGTCCCACAAATTGTGGCACATTTCCCACAAACTCCTGCAAATTGCAGCAAAATTCATGGGAAAAGAGACAGGAAATGATTTTTCCTGCCTGGGGAGAGCTCTTGTAAAGGTCTGATCTGCAGGCTCTCACAAACGTTGGAGGAAAAATACATTTTTAATATTGCACTATGGAATATATCTCTTTTCCTATTTCACACTTAGGGGAAAGCACTAAAAATTGAGTATGTGTTATAGCTGTTACTTTTCACTGGTGTGATACAGCAAATGCCACAGGTACACATATTAATACAATATAATACAGGGATGCTGGATAACGTGACCTGCTGCTGAACGTACACCCCTGTCTTACCTACAACTTGCTGACTCCCTAAAGTGGCACTGGTTGAACCGCTGCCATTTCAAATATTATTAGAAAGCCACATATTCTTTCATGCTTCAGTTATGAAGGGAGTATATAAATTATTTAATTGGGAGAAAGTATTGCATTAATTTATTTACACTTCTAATGCATTTACAGAAACGTGCTCCTCCCTAGTGAGAATCGTAAAAAGTCAATGCAAAGTTGCACCGGAGACATGGCTGCGGGTTGCAAGGTGTTATAGGTGGAGAAGCAGCCCCTTTTCATCCTCTTGTAGAAGGTGGTTGCTGCATTTTTCAGAGTGAGATACAGCTGCCTGCCGTACCCTTGCTGGAGTTCTGCCAGAGCCTCCTTTTCCCTCAAGAAACACGTGGTGGTTATACATCCGTCTCTTTTGCCTCGCTGCTCCCTACATCTCAAGGGCAACTGCTCTCTACAGATCACTTGTACCATCCCAAACCGAGTTGGGGATAATTGCCCCATCGGTGCGATGCGTCTTAATCTGCTTGCCAATGTCAACTCAAAGGAACGTATTTCCTAAAAAAAAAAAATCTTCTAATTTAAGTGTACTGAAGGTTTTGCACTAGTCTGGTTAACTAGCATCCAGGTTTGTGTTCTCCTTAGGCTTCTGTTTCACAGGTACAGCTAGAATTCTGAAATATTTAAAACCATATGCCTGTTTCGCCTCAAAGAAGAGGCCCTGTTTTTTGAATTTCGTTTAATCCTTTCTGGATTTACACTTCAAGGCAATGGATTCTCAGCTGCTGTAAAAGTGCTGAAATTAGAGTCCAGATTAACCACAGAATTTAAGAATAGCGTCAATGCTGAAAGTGGTTTTGAATGAGATGTGGGTGTTTATTAGGAATGCTCGGCTGCACAAAACCCACTCCAGAGTTGGACAGAGATTGAATTAATGAAGGAGTGAGCCAAAAACGGATCAGGGAATACTGTGGGCTCATGTGCATCCAGTGCCTGTGGTCACAGTTTAGATGCTGGAATAGAAACATGAATAGGAAAAGGCCACTCCAGTTAGAGAAAATGTTGGTGGTGTTCATGCTCTTCTGTGGAGCCAGTGGAGTTACTCAACAGGATTATGTGCTTGCGGCCAGTGGGCAGAGCGACATCTTCCAGATGTTCTTCCCCACCTCGCTGTGATTGCAGCTTGGGGATTTCCAGAGCTGAAGATGTGCCTTTATTGATCTTGCACCTGGCACCAGGGTTTGGTAAAAAGCAACTGATCCATCAGGGAATGTTTCTTAGATCTAGGCTAGCAATTCAAAGCTGGGAAAGAGGATATGAAGGGAAGAGGATTGGTGAAGAAAAGACTAATTTATATGGCACTTGGCTCTGCAGGATTTGCCTTAGCTGGGACAGATTTGTTGTCCCAACCCAGCGGCATGGGAGAGGAAGCCAGCACCATGCCTTGTGCTTTTGCAAAACTGCTCCGGTACGATGTAGAGAAGGGTGTTGGGCTCTTCTTTGGCTTCTTCCTACGTATTTTTTCCGGTCTTTACTTTTCTTGTGACTGGACCTGGGCAAGTATATCAAAAAACATGCTTTGTGTGTGCTGGTGGCTCCAGGTTTATTCTGACCTCCAAACAGAATAAACTCACTGGCCAGATAAAACTCCATCATAATTCTGCTGGTTTCACTACATAGTGTTGGACAATATAGATTTTCACTTGCTGTCTTGACATAGAGTTACTTTGCTGACAAAGTGTGTGTATGTTAATACTTAAACTGCCAACAGCTATATGCAATTTTACTGCTTGCATTCTTTTAATCACCTCCCTATAGTATCAAAAAGTACATGCATTTACCAAAAATGTGAATGAAAGCTCCTTCTTGGGGGGAAAAAAAGAATAAAATTAAACCGAGCAACCTCTCGCTCCCAAGCCTGAAGTTAAGTGGAAATGTTTTTGATGCCTCCTTTCTAATAGAATAAAGATGTGCACTGAAAGCACAACAGGCTTTATAACAGAGTGACCCTCTGTCCATTTACTGTTACTAAGAGAGCAGCAACCTTCGACTCGCTCTTCCAAGCTTCCTGAAAGGTGTTACAGCTTTTCCTCAGAGGTCTCGTCTCCAGGATAACAATGATTTACCTTATTTACTCAAAGCTGACCTACCCTTTAGTATACTGCTCCTTCACTTAGTCAGCAAGATGGGTGCCAGATATTGTTCTCCTGCAGGAAGTTCTTCCTGGAATTCTGCAGCAAACCGAAGGTTCAGGCAGTGGGAAAATGAAAATAAGGTCAACTTTCCCTTAGGACTAGAGAATACAAGAAATACACTGACACCATTTGAGACCTTCTTCCCAGAAAAATAGAAGCCACAACTACAGCCAGATTACACAAACTGCTTCAAATATGTAACTGTTGCTTTTCCCCAAGATGGATTTCATCTAACCTGTGTTTAAAGCAAAGATGAAAATGGTTTGTTTCTAGGAAAGATTTG
Organism: Trogon surrucura; assembly: GCA_020746105.1. Lineage (NCBI taxonomy): Eukaryota > Metazoa > Chordata > Aves > Trogoniformes > Trogonidae > Trogon > Trogon surrucura. The sequence goes on from CM036621.1 coordinate 78,421,683, forward strand.
TTCCAGGGATTGCTGTCTGATTTTTAATATGCAGAAATGTTTATGTGTACTGGGTATCACCCAGTACAATCAAGCCTCTGCAAACAGGGGCACTGCGGATAACTCGTGTAAGACAGAGTAGCTGTATTTATTTGTGCTATGAGTTGCACTGTTAATCTGACTTTAAATAAACAAATATTCCTGGCAGGTCTTAGCTAACATCCTCCTGCTTGGCCAGGGAAAATGGGAAGCATTTCTGAGAAGCTCTATAGCATGAGCAATGCTTAACCTGCATCGGTGACAGGACTAAGGTGTGTATATTTTGACTATATTAATAGTTCCTTTCATCTGACTTGACCCAGGTTTCCGGAAATTATGAATCATAGTTTTTGATAAAACAGTAACGGTGAGGAAAAAGGAGTCGTCTGTATTTCCTAGGAATTGTTGCTGAGTGTCAGTTTGTCAAACGTGCCTCCTCTTCGCATATATCTTCTCTTTCTGAAAAAGCATCTGGAGAAAGCTTTGGGTCTGCTTTTTAAGTTACAGAGATTACTGAAAAATTACAGACTGGTGATATATTTTAAAAAAAATAAAAGCAAAAAAAAAAAAAAAAGCTGTTGCTGAGGACAGGAACACTATGGAGCTCGGGCAATAAAAAGTGACAGAGCTGAAAAGTTACCAAGGAATGTTTCAGAGAAACAAAGGATGTGGTCTTAGGGTCTCCAGAGAGAGCAGTTATTTTATTATATTCTGTTGCTATTATCACTTTCATTTTGTTCCAGGGAGATTTTCAGCAACTTGAGAAACGGATTTTTTGGGGCCAGCTATCCCTCAGATATGTGCATGCAACTCCCCTTGAATTTTACTGGAGTGCTGTGCAGGCATCCGAGGGCAGAACGTCGCCTTCGTTGGGTGGCTTTCTGTAGCCAGCAGAGAGTGTCCCTGCACACACACACACACACACACAAATAAAAGGATCTAAAAGAGGCTGATTTAACCTCTCATTAACACGAAAGGTTCTTAAGGCAATGGGGATATGTTAGTTGGGAAGTATTAAGAAACAAAAATACATTTTTGGGTCTGTTTTTATCTTCTACACATTTCTCTTTTTTTTTCTCTTTTTTTCTTCTCTTTCTTTTTTTTCTCTTTCTCTTTTTTCTCTTTCTCTTTTTTCTCTTTCTCTTTTTTTCTCTTTCTTTTTTCTCTTTATCTTTCTCTTTTTTCTCTTTCTCTTTTTCTCTTTCTCTTTTTTCTCTTTCTCTTTTCTCTCTCTTTTTCTCTTTTTTTCTCTTTCTCTTTTTTCTCTTTCTCTTTTTTCTCTTTCTCTTTTTTCTCTTTCTCTTTTTTCTCTCTCTTTTTTCTCTCTCTTTTTTCTCTCTCTTTTTCTCTCTTTTTTCTCTCTCTTTTTTCTCTCTCTTTTTTCTCTCTCTTTTTTTCTCTCTCTTTTTTTTCTCTCTCTTTTTTTTCTCTCTCTCTTTTTTCTCTCTCTCTTTTTTCTCTCTCTCTTTTTTTTTTCTCTTTTTTCCTCTTTTTTTCTCTTTTTTCTTCTCTTTTTTTTTTCTTTTTCTCTTTTTTTTTTTTTCTTTTTGTAGTTCATTGAATTAACAAGAACATGCAGTCTCTGCAAAACAACAACTAGATCCCATGTGAGGTACAGTTTCAGTTTTACAGTAAATTTCCTGTTTTATGGATTCCTTTCAGAAAAACTCCTCACAGTACTCTGGGAAGAATATAAATTTTTCTTTAAAACATATGGAATTGCTACCGTGTTAATAACATTTTGCTGACTTTGTCTTTATCTTTGGTCCCACCAATTGTTAGTATTACTTCTTGAATGTTTTATTTCTATTTTACGTGTTTCTCATTAGCGTTGCTATTTTAGGGTCTTAAAATATATATTTTATTGCATTTGGTTAATTACATAGAATTTCTTCAGATGTGAGAATGCATCTTATTTATAACTCCCCCTTCTGATCAGGCAGTAGTTAAAATATATGTACAGGATATTACAATTTGAAGTGTGCAAGGCATTTGTGTTTTAATTAAGATCTTAGAGAAGAAATTGTTCACACGAATTACTAGCTGGACTCTTAGCAGGTTGTATAAATGGTGACAAATTACATCTTTGTATTCAGGAAGAGTGTGGAGTTACTTGGTGAAAATCACTACATATGTTAAATTTTTTTCAGTGTCTGCTATAAATATTAAAGATATGTGGGTATGAAATTATATGAGCGCAAACGACCCAAGAGTAATTAAAATACTTGATCTGCTTCTGCTTGCTACACGAAAAAAAAAAAATCGTTTTCAGACCATCTTGAAAATAGATAATAAAAAAAAAAGCAAGAAAGGAAGAAACATCTGTATCAGTTGTGACTTCCTCTTACAACATCAGTATTTATGGTGCAATGGGTCAAGACAGATATTCAAAGAAGTTAAGGAAAACCCTGAGGGGCAGCACTTTGCACCCTGATTTAAGTGGTGAGGATACCTGAGACGTCTTCCCTGTAAATGTACTACGAAGTTATTCTACAGTGTGGTTTGGTGGATGTTTGTTCTCTACATCTACTCTATGTGCATATTTCTTTTATATAGGAGTCTTTCTTGCTCAAAATATCTAAAATATTCCACCTCAAGCAAGAGATGCTGCTGAAGGTGGTTCTTGCAGGTGGTATGTTAACCTTTGGGACTGTCAAAGTCAGTGATGCCCTGTTTCCTTGAACTAGAGTAGTGGAAAGCTACTAAATTCCCACCAAAAAAATGGTTGCGTGTCTGTGTGTTTGGTCCCTGCGTAGAAAAATTGGAATTGCTGGCAAGAGACTGTCTTTTGAGAAAATGGGGAATTTTTAAATTCAGTGAAATCTGCAGAGGTAACTGCGTAATTACTGGTGAACTTCTCATGCTTGCAAAAATACCCTAACATGTCTGTCTAGAGTATAAGTGCTCATCTTCAAAAATGACACCTCTATTAAATTAACTTGTTTCTGCCAGCCTCTTGTTTACTTAAGGCTGCTTTCACTGTTTCATAAAATGCCAATAATGGAGATGACTTACGTCATCTGCTTTGACATGTGCTCTTTGATGTGTTTTTATCCCATATGTAGAAGAAAGGATTTAGGTCTTGTGATTAGTTCAAAAGACTTGAGTTTTGTCTTTTGCTTGCAAGTTGTCACAACCTCCATCTTCAGTGATGCTGAATATTTTGAGTGACAGCTTTGAAGAGAAATGCAGAACCAGGTACCTACTGCTGAGGGTTTGGTTTATCTATATAAGTGTATGTGCACCCATAGATGGTATAGATACATATTTTACTAAATATATATAAAATCTGCTTTTAGGATTCTAATGAGGTGATTGTGATACTACCTTAGCATATGCCCCTGAAGATTAATTTAATCCCTACAAAGCTGTTAGAGGGTCTTCAGGCAAAAAGTGATATGACTGTTCTTAACAAATGAAACAAAGATTAAAGGTTTCATTTCCAGGCATGTGATCAACAAGAATTTCCATTGGAAAACTTTTATAGGAGTTGTTCCCAGTGTTTTTGGGCATCTTCAGGATGGAAATTTCTATTACTTTAACTTGCTCTTGAAAAATTCTTT